>JANVCK010158419.1:0-11050 GCA_026546655.1 Epizoanthus illoricatus
ATCGTGACAACAAAGGTAAAAAAAGAGTGAAAAGAGCACCCAAGCTCTTAATGCACTACTTAATCCCCAGACAAAACGTAATTTCTATCTCTGGCATTCATTTCAGAATCATTTTTTGTAAATCAGCAAACATTTGACAAGCTGAATAATGTGTTTGAATTTTGTCACCTTAAGGTGGCTCCTACCTGTTTTCCATTTTTCTGTGCCATTCAATTTAACAAATGGTTTACTCGTGCATCTTGGTAGTTTGCTAACAGCTAATAGTTGATGATCGGATCGAATAACTCTTCAACATATCACAAATTGCAATCATATTGTAATTATGGTTTCCATGGCAACTCTACAGGGCCTCAAATACACTCTGTTTCTAACATTCAAATGTATTTTATATAAGAATGAGTTCGGTGACCCCCGTTTTTATTGTTGTATTTTTATTGGCAAACTTCAGCACCACTTTAAGTTTCTGAAAATTTTATATATGGAAGAGTTATACTACCATCATCAACTATCAACGGTTAGTAACTTGTCAGGATACATAAGTAAACCATTTGTTAAATTGGATGACACGGCAAAATGGAAAACAGGTACGAGCGACCTTAAACCGAATCCAGTTTTAATCAGATCATTTCTATAATATCCATTCCTGGGTCATTTTTCTTTTATCAAACAATTCTCGAACAGAAATATTCCAACAAGTTGTACTAAACCATATTATTTTTATCCGTATATACTGACTCTGGTATCTTTGTCAACTTACCAACGTTTATTGCAGATACTGTACACAAACAGAAACAACCTTTTTTCTGAAGACGAACGTAGGGCCGTTCACGTTTGAGCGAACACTAGATCATCTCATTGTTTAGCTGTTATTAGGAACCGTATTTATATATTAACCCTCAAGGTATGAGATAACTGGCGGTTGTGGTTAGTGATACGCAAAGTTGCCGGGTGGAGTGCTAGTCTTGTTGGCGCCAGGAAAGATTTCAGATAAACTAAGAGTCTGTAAAAGAGCAATTAGTGCTATGGATATTCTGTGGCTAGTTGTTTTCTGCAGTAAATTAATTCAGCTTACGATGCAGGTTAGTTCTTTAGTAAAACGATTACTACTTGTCTATAATTCTAAGGTTACCTGAAAGCATTAAGTATAAGGTCATCTGATGCTCGCATCGGGAAATTTACGGTTGTGAGAAACCCTGGGCCACGGAAATTTAATAGAAAAAATACAAGGAAGAAAAAAAAAAGCAATTGTGATCATAAAAGTGTATATAGTCAGCCAGGTATTGATATAATTTGGTATGTGTAACTCGCAGCGAAACATTTTCCGTTCATACATAATAACCCAACGTTTAAATAAAAACTAAAGAATACGCAATAATTTTGGATGATGTACTTTTTCGTTCTTTGTAAAGAATTAAAACCCAAAATGTGTCATATTTGAAATGCCATTATATTTATAGATCTAACAATTGAATATTTTTCGCAAATCTATGGAACTGAGAAAACAGCCGGACAATCGTTCTCAAGTACAAGACTTGAACTGCTCAGAAATTCAAGAGAAATAACAATCATCTAGTTGGCCCTGAAGCTTATAATTAGTGTACGTCCTTTTTTACCAATAATTTGAATTGGACTTTATCAAGATTAACGAATTTTAAGCAGCTGCCAAACTCAAAAACAATGATTATAGAATGAGCTCGCCTCGAGCCACGAGTGTGGAGTTCACTCAGTTTGTGTTGTGTTTGTCCTGCTCTTAAAATTCGCTGATAACACAATGAAGACGTATGACTCAGCAGATAAATTACTCGAAGTATACAGATCAGAACTCGTTATACAGCCACTTGATATATTTATCGTTGTTTTTATAAGACTCAAATGACGATGATGAATTACGTGAAGAGATCGAAGTCAATTTGAGATTCAAGTGACACATTATAGCAAAAATATTTGTATTTAAACTTTCTATAAAAATCATTTAATAGCAACAATAATTGAAATATATATAAACTCTTAGCCTGTTACTATCCTCTGAAATTATAAAATATTACTAAATCTCAATACAATAGAATAAAAATGCCAGAGCCGATACCTTTTAGATTATTAATTCCGTAACCCATTTTACCGTTTTATCGTATCTTGTTTTCCTTTAGATAAAATAGAAGTTCCAAAGTTTATTACGAATTAAACATTTTCTATCTTACTTCGCTAAGGTTCATTTTCAAATGCTAGTACTTTCTGGCACTCGTAGCCTGAATGTTGTGTTCACAATGTTTATCGGATCAGTATCAATAAACTTTGTTTTGCTTAGAGTTTAACTCAACTTCATAACAATGCAGGAAATATCTTGTACATTAAACCGTCAGCTTCGCCTTGGGCCAAGAAGGAAGGAAAAACGACTAGTCCATTAATTCATTTTACTTCTATTCATCGAATATAAAGATTTCCTCACTAAACTTGAATATGCATGTATAGTCAGTTCATAGCATACATTATATGTATCATGATAAAATGATAATAATGGTTCTGTTAGAAACTGCTATGGCAATAAAAATAGCGGTTCACATATTTAGTCTCTTGATGACTGTGAGTAAAACTGGCAAAAATTAACACTAGTTTATTTGAATATATATATATATGTTGCCAAAACAATAATTAAAAAAAATAATTTAATGAATAAAGACTGGAAATAATACTGAAATGCCATTGTGTACTGTTGGCATTGTCGCCAAGTTTTTGCCCAACTTTCAAATGTACCGATACATGTATAAATAACAGAACGGATGCAACAACTGGGTGAATGTTCCATTCTCGTGAGTGACTCAGATTTCGTTTAGGTTTTTCCAACTTGATTACACATTTTCACCTACAAACATACGGAGCCGAACCTCTTTGTATTTGACCGTCTCTCAATTTCTGACTCCAACTTAAAAATGATACTATTCAAGTAATTAGAGTCCTTTTTTACTTCAACTTAACTGGGTGATTAAGAAATTGATAAACTCGTCAGAACTGTATAGAAACCACTAAAAGGTTACCATCTTTTATACGAATTAAATAAAAACAGTATAGGTCTTTCTGCATCGTCCGTTCTCGCCCAAGCCTGCTATTACTATGGACTGCCACTTTACAGTGACTCTAGAGTGTATCACTATCTGAGGAGAAGACATATTGTTGAACTAATTATGATTCAATGGTTCGCTGGATTGACAACCTAGCTTGAAATAGGGTAAGCTTTAATCGGCTAACTACACTCAGTGTAGTCTTTGTACCAGAGCAATCGCAGAAGTCATTTACTGATATCACATTACATATTCTACAGATCGAAGCTTTCTAACTTTTTCTTTTGTGCAGGTTGAATTAATATCTAAAGAAATGTTCCATTTAATTTAATTCCTCAGTTATCATCGCAAATGTTCCTGTAGCATTGAGTGTTCTCACTGATGCAGATAGTTTTCGAAAGAACATTTTGAAGGCACATTTTACTAAATACAAGTTTCGTTGTACCCTTTAATACTTGTCTGTTTGTTACTAGTAAACGAGTAATCTTCAGGTCTTTGACTAGTGCGTGTACAAAAGCAATAAAACATGTGAAAGTATTTGCTGTTACAATATCTTGTTGTGCCTGGCTATCTCTCTTGTCCAAGCGTGTCCAGTAGTATCGAAGGATTGAAAATGGGCATTGATAATGTATTAAATAAATACTTTCTTGTTACTTCACAGAAATTGCCGCACCTTTTTTTGTCAGTTTTGTTTGTTTTGTTTTGCCTCCTCTACAACAAGAAGTCTCTAAAGTCGAACTGATTTGTATTTATCACGTTCCGTGTCTTAATCTTGTTGAGTGAATTTCCTCTGAAGAAAGGCAAAATATATGCATTTTCTTGTGTTACAGCAAGAAACATGTAAAGTTAACTATGAGGAAACGCTTGTGTCATTTCTAAACATACTTCTGGGTACATGTTTGCAAGCTAGGATAACAGTAAACAATTCGTGGGCCAAGCAAACTCTTTTAGAATCTCTGATCGCGGATTTGTTATCAATTAAACCCACAATGTAGTGGGTTTTTTTGACAAACTCAGCTTAGGTTGTCGACGATCTTGTCTTGTCTTGTACAGCTACTATCCAACTATGCATTATCTTTTTCTGTTATTCTTAATCAGTTTCTGTCCAATCTGTTTGTTTGTATCTTTATTAACTATCCAAAAGCAACCCGGTAAAATAAGGAGGAGGCCGCTAGCTCTCAATTATGTACCTACAGAACTGATCGCCTGGCAAAGGAACGGTCGAAAAACATGTACTTATAACGAAGGTAGTTTACTGCCTAACTTTACAGTTCCTTTCAGAAAAATGCCCTATTTACTGGTGGCTATATGCACTTCTCGTTTGAACTCGTGCGTTGTGTTTATTTCTTCCTTATACCTTTTAGAAAGCAATTTACTACGCTCGTGTTATTCTCTTAAGTATTTGTATTTGTATTTTTCTCACCACTCACTCACAAACTAAGTGAGTGAGTGAGTGAGTGAGAGTGAGTGAGTGAGTAAATGAGTGGGTGGCTGAGTGAGTGGGTGGGTGGATGAGTAAGTGAGTGAGTAAGTAAGTGAGTGAGTGAGTGAGTGCGTGCGTGAGTGAGTGAGTGAGTGAGTGAGTGAGTGAGTGAGTGAGTGAGTGAGTGAGTGAGTGAGTGAGTGAGTGAGATACACTTGGTCATACATCCGCACTTGGTCATACATCGACAGCCACTATACCAGTTGGAAAGGATCCCACCTTGTTAATTATGACGGGTAAGCCAAGATCTCAGGCTCTGATATCATTATTAATAGCTTTCTAGAAAGTTGAAAATGAAACTAAACTTTATCGTGCCAAGAAAATATTTAAACACGGTTCACATTCCAGCTTAGTTTGTGTTTTTCCCAAAATTCTTTTGTCCGTAATTTGCAAATTTTATTTGTATTAGTGTCAGCTTCTTTATAACACATGGCTGTCGAGACAATTTTCTGTGGCACTAACATGCCTGTTTAGGTATAAATTAATGTCCATTCCTTCGTCACTGTTAATGCCACGCCTTAACTCATAATAGTGGTTTTAATACTTGCTCTTGGATGCTCTTCTATTAAAATCTTCTCTTTCTGCTTGAAAGGATTATTTAAGACTGTGCATTGAAAAGGATATTGTACGCCTTTCTGATACAACTTTAACCGCATGTAGATTTTCTTTCTGGATCAAAATTTGTAAGGCTTCCAACTCAACGGAACTTTTAATATATCCAATAATTTACAGTTCTTGCTTTCACAAATTCTACGGGACTATACCGTGTAACAGTTAAAGAGAAGGTGGGCGTCAATAAACTGAAAGGGTTGGTTCAGAGAGGCTTTAATAAGAGTTAACTGCCTTTATACATCTGATAGATCCAATGTACTTGAATTATAATCTTTTCAGAATTTTTCAATACACACTGATAACTCACCTTGAAATGTTTGTCGTGTCCAGTATAAGAGTTCTTGTTCCATTCCGGCTTCAGGTTTTGCAATCGAGAATCTTTGTGACGGACTGTTTTATGCAAGGTTGCGCCAACGAAGCGGCTCAGTATAACAAATGCAAGACAACAATCTGGCAGTGATATAAATGAACAGTTTGTGCGATGCATAATTCAGACATCTTCTGTCAGTTCTTTATAGCCACGCATGGACCGATTTGTATGGATTGAATGCGACAGGTGCAGGTCCTGCCATTGGAATGAAATCTTATCTGTAGTTTCGTCACTGAAGAAGAACTGCTATTTCTGGTGGAAACTGGTCCAAATTTGTGTTCAAGGGATCTAACCCTGACTACTCAAAAGACGTTTCTTCGTGGAACTTCATGAAATACTTATACTCGCGAATAACAAATTCAGACGCATGAGCAAACAAAAACCCTATATCGGTTCATAAAATAGCTACAAATGTACGTACCGAAATCCCATAATATTTCGCATCAATAATTCACGAAGTAAGTTACTGTTCCTTTTTGAGGTGTTTTCATGCAGGTATTCCTTTCAGGTCGTACTTAAGAGACAGTTATTACAACCCGAGGGCTAAATTGCGATATAGAATTATCCACTGATCGTTGTGTGTGATACTGCCTTTTAATTTCATAGTTTTGTAAATCTTTTGAAATCACTTCCTTTAATTTTCCTTAACCGTTTTCTTAATAACACAAATTGGCGCATGAACAAATATTAAAGTAATTAAAACACTGTTTAGTTAAGGGGAACTGTGAAACAAACAAGTCGCTAATTGAGATCTAATATGGATACTTTTTGTCTTTTAACACAAGCACGCGTACGACACGCCAATTCTCAGTTGTTCAGTTCATGCATAGCAAATCACAAGCGTGAGTGTCGTAGGGAATGTCACACTTTCAACAAATTTTAGAGGGAGGACTGTAAATTTGGAATTTGTTTCATCCGCAAAATCTCCTACAACCCCTTAAAGCCGTTACGTATTATAATCGAAAAGTGATTTTATAATCCGTTTGCGAAATTTTAAATGTTGTTTGTTCAGAGAGTAATGATTCTAAAGACCGATATTCGACCGCCATCTGTTGTCTGAACTGAATGTGTTGCTTGGCTTTTTCAGCTTATAAGCACTTTTATGTTTTGTCGCCGTATTATGAATCAGCAGGTTGCAAACGTTACTGGTAGCTAAGTTAATGAAATATCTCACTCTACACTACTGCACGAAGCAGTCAAAGCCATTGTATACTCAGAGTACAGTTCATTTCTTCTGTTGCTTAGAGTTAGAGTGTATTTTGTTGTTTTATTTTCATATTCATGAAATACGCATACAAGATTTTCTAGTTTCTCCGTAATAAACCAAGTGTTATTAGTTTGATTCTAGGTTTTAAATAAAATAAAATGAAGAAATAATGCGGATGAAAACTTGCTTATTACAGGTTTTCAAGAGTCAACGATTGCTGGCATGTATGTATGTATGTATGTATATACAGTACTTTACATTCGAGTGCAATTTATAACTGCTTGTGACAGATCGTTTCTGTTGGAACTCACGCGAGACATCAAGAGATTTTGGAGCGAAAGGCCCGAACGACCGAACCAATTAAAATGTGTCGATTTTAAAAACTAAATGTTATGCACAGCGGGGACTTCAAAAGACAGTGATATCGAACAAATAGGTTGGTTCCTGTGCAAAAACAAGTAATGCTATATTGGATATCTTCAATAATCTGACCCCACTTTAACCAGACCAATGTCCAGTATGACTAACCTCGTGTAGGCATCTGTGTTGATACTTGTGGATGCCTGGGAAGAAAATAGGAAATAATGGGCAGGGCGGGAAATGGTTGGGCGGTGAAAACGCGCTCTCATTCGCTTCAGCTGAAGGTTTGATATGGAGTAGGCCTGGGCACCACAAGAACTCCGCTCTTCCGGTTGCCTTGGATGCGATCTTGTACCGGATCGCGAACGAAACCGACTCTGTCATGTTCTACACCGTGCTTTTCATCAATTTTTATCTGCAGCAACTATACAATGAGGATTACATTTGTAAACATTCTTGATTTTTACTTCTCATAGAGCCATTAAAATATATCTGTTTTTGAAAATTGCAATTGCGCTCCGGACACGGGTTATAACAACAAAACTTAGATAGGTACCATCGTATCCAAAGCTTGCTGTGCAAAAGCTCTTCAGGACTTATATATATTGGGGCATAATAAATTATCTTTGACATACAAAAATGTTCGAGTGATATAAACCTGAAGTGCTCTAAGCGAGAAGTTGACCGAGTGGTTTCTTCCATGCGTCATATTGAAATTGACATTTCTTCGGCCCCATGAAAATACCAAAGCAATAGATCGCTACATGTAGCTATTCAGAATTTACAGCATCCGTTTGTATGAAAAGATCGTCGTTAATCTATACTACAGCATTTGAAATAAATTAATCTGGTTCCAGAAAACGAGTTCTATATCGACACCAACAAGGCCCGAATGCAAAAGCGAAGTTTGATACGCAACCAAATATTCGTGAAAAGTTGCTTTTGTCGACAGTGCAGACCAGGCAGATACGAGTGAAACCGTGCTATTTATAGAGAGCCATCGACTTCACCTTGCACACTTGGAATTGCAACATCATCAGAATCAACGAGGGGAAAAAAGACAGCATTCTAAAGCACAAGCGAAAAATTCAAAGGACTACAGTTTTAGTCATTGGTGAACTGTTTTGCATTTTACTTTAGAACAGGCGTCGAATTACAGGAGGCTGTGTGTAGTAGCTTTTCCTTCTTCAAGTTTTAGAGCGAGATATCACGAGGGCTACGTGAATATTTCCTCTGCGATCGAGAAAGTTTGTCATGTATAAATTACAACACAAATATCTAAGTCATCCGCCTGATCGTATATCAATAACTCTTCTCATAATAATAATTCATCGAAAGTAGTCTCAGATTGCCAGAGATCTCCTTGAGTTTAGAAGCACCTGCCGCCATCTTTACAGCAACTCCAACTTATGGCCACTCACCAGGTGCCCATCCTTTATGGTGGGACCCCGCTCGTTTCACCGCCCAACCTCCTCCCGATCCCGCCCTGATAATGGGGCACGATGGGCAACGACGGGGAATAGTAGTGAAACTTCAAATAATGCGGCCACTGATCCTTACGGCGGAGAAAAAGACTGATGGAAACAGATTTCAACAAACTAAAAATTTACTTCCCCAATATTTCGGTTTGAAATACAAACCTTCTACGGGAGCTAAAACAAAACATTTAGAATATCTCTAATTAGATCTTAAGACATGTTCCTGATCAATCCAATAATGCTTTAGGTTTTTGTCGTTGAAAATCGGGGTTCGCTCAAACCAGTAACAAACAATTCAGAGCATCCTTGGAAATTCTGGAGCATTCTAAAATTCTAAAACATCCCAGAGCAATGGGCCGAAAAGTTTTTCTTGAGCTTCTCGTTGGAGGGGGTATTGGCGGGGCTCTTAAGCCTGGTTTCCATATAATCGCTGGGATCGCTTGGATCGCTGGAAAAAAAGTTCAGCGATCCCAGCGATTATATGGAAACGCTCTTCAGCTATCCCAGTGATCATGAACGATCCCAGCGATCTCGAGTCTATCTCAGCGATCCTAGCGATCGGATCACTTGGATCGCTAAAAAACGTGCTGACACGGTTTCCATATGATCATTGGGATCGCTAGGATAGCTGCACTTTTTTCAGGGATCCTGATAATCATAGCGATCCCAGCGATTATATGGAAACCAGGCTTTACATGTAACAAGGTTGAGGCCGAGTTGAAATTTTGCCTTTGTTTATTTCTTTATATCAAATAGACAATTTTTATTAGCAGCAAAATTACACTCTACATATGGATAACTAGATATTATATCTATATTTATATAGTAAACTAATTTAAGAACGTTAAAATGCTAAAAGCATTAAAACATTAAGATGGATAAAAGTTTGCTAATTACTAAAAGGTTTCTAAAACGTCAGTAACACTGTTTCACGCCGAAGCGATTGTCAGACTCTTTTCACAAACCTTTTAGTAATTTAGAAACCTTTTAGTAATTTAGCAAACTTTTATCCATCTTAATGTTTTGATGCTTTTTAGCATTTTAACCTTCTTAAATTAGTTTATCCTGCTCTGCTTTGCATTGAGCTCTCTTCTGACCAAGTGAACACCTACCACTACGGTCCATACACATTGTTTAAGCTGAGCAAACTATAGCTAAAGAATTAAGTTTCTCAGTTTCGAAAAGCCATTTTAATTTTTATCCGCCTTTCCCCTTGTTTCCACTGAAATCTGTTTAGTTATTTGTTTTATGGTCTAGGCCGCTTTCCGGCATATTCGTTTGTTTCGGGCAGGGATGGTTTCTGATTTTAATGATGCACTCGCCTGGCGAGAAATGAACCAGAAATAACTCGATCCTGGTCCGTGGGTAGATATAATTTTTATCTGTGACAGTATATGTCTGGATACAGTTCAGCCACGTTCTCCACAGACAAAAGCAAATTTATATTTTAAAACATAATACGTAAAATTATGAAACCTGATACTGAAGAAAATATCACAATTCCAGAATGATGCGCGCTGGATATAAAGTTATGAAACTACTAAACTATGTATTAAATGCAGTGGATGAAACAAAAACGTACCCCAGAGCAAACTGCCGCGCTGTTCGATGCAGCTCTCTACACGTGCCAGACGTCACTCAAGTGTGACTAAACAAAAGCGATTGCAAAGCTGGTTTATACTGAAACAAAAACCGGGCAGATTTAAATGGCAATAATATTTTTAAAAACAATAAACAGATCGTTTAGGCTTTTGAGGTACTGTTGTATGTTATTGAATGGCTATGGCTTTGTTAGAAGACTGGTTTTACCAATGGAAATATTGGCTGTGCCATTAAATCTACACCCTTTTTTGTATTTCCGTACCAATCTTGTATATTTTTTGTCTATTTTAATTAATAGCTGCCACGGTGTTACATTCAGTGTGTCGACGTTCTGTCTGACTCTGAATACAACCACTCGTAGGGCATGTGTCGACTACAGTAATTGACAAACTGTGTGATTTTATTTGTGTCGTTTGCTCAGGAACCAACGTGTTTCGTCAATCATCCCTGCATGTCTATCGAAATTCCGAGCGTATACAGAAATTGCATGGTTCTACTTTGGTTCTTGGGTTTTTTGAGGGGCAATTTTAAATATTAAGTACCAATAATTATAGCCTTATATGCTATACTTATCAACCAGCAAAGCTTATTTTACTCTTCTGAGTTCCATACAGTGTTTATTCTTGCAAAGCAAAACAGTGTGCATTCATGTTTCTGGTGTGGATGTAAATATCCAGCCATCTGTGTTTTCCTTTTCTCTCCGTTACATTATTTGGCCGTTTGTTACCCGCTTTACTGAATTATTAATCATTCTGCTTTTTTAAAAGGGCTACCAGAATAGCTAAATGTTATTCTTTCCGGGAGCCAATACTATTTTATCGATTCTTTTTTTAATTTTGAGGATCAATAAATGGCATAAAGCTATTGTTGTTGTTGTTGTTG
>JANVCK010158530.1:0-11048 GCA_026546655.1 Epizoanthus illoricatus
GTTTGGCATTAAGAACGATTGCCAAGTCGCAAGGTGTCAAAATCATGCTTTGCGGTCGTAGTGCAACCACCACCTGCACTCAACTCATGCTAAGTCAATCATTAAAAAATTAGCAAGCCCCCAACTACGCTCTGTTTGTTCTGGCAACACATTCCAGATAGAAATATGTGGTAATTTATATAAGCCCGTGCAAGAGGTAATGACAAATGAGTTAATCCCTCGACATTGTGAACCTCGAGCTGAGTAGACTTGATGGCTGTCTTTCTAGTTCTATATATGCACTGTCTATTTTGAGAATTAATGGATACAATTCATTCCACGTACAGAAACGTAAAATATTCTAGTCAGTAGTCTCGAGTGGCTAATTCTTGTACTATATCAAAACCAGAACTTAATACCGAGTACGTCAAGTTCAAATGGCAAGTGCTTTGAGTAATGCTAGTAATCTTGTCTCGCAATGGAAACATTCCACGATCGCTCCAGAAGAAGCTGAGGCCAGAGGACAGCCAACTTATAATGTCATCAGTCTGCAAAGAAATCCACGATATATGAATTTACTAATTTGTAATCACGTTCAGTTTCATCGCCAAACGTACACTTTGTTCCAGTGTATAAACAAATGACTGCAAAGGTGTAATCATTTTGTTGTGGACAAAAAGAACTATCTGACGGCAGTCTTTGTTCAAAAATGTTTCTAAAGTTACTTTAAAACTTTATACTTTTTAAAAGCTTCAGTTATGACATTCGTCTTTCACGATTAATGTAATTGAAAGCTGTGAGCGTATTTGATAGAAGGTGCAATTCAGCAGAAGCTAAGCATAATTAGGGATTTTGGAAACGGGATTCCTTTACTGTACTTATAAAACTAGAAGTTTGGGTCTTCTGCATACACTTGCATACATAGATACACACAAGCAAACAAACACACACATACACAAACACATAAACAAACACGTACATACATACAAACAAACAAACAAACACATACACACAAACAAATAAACCAACACATAAACAAACAAACAAATTGGGACAAACATACACAGAAACATAAATAAACACAGGCTATAAACAAACACACACACACACACACACACATAAACAAACACAAAGACCAATTAACGGCAGCACCGACACAAGCAGAAGCACAAGAAAAAGAGGACAAACACCCAAAACACAAACAAACACTGTCAGTTTGAAGAAATAGTTTCACTGAACTTTATGGCAAGCTAAACTTACGGAAACTTCATTGAAGTGCGAAGCGGAAGAACCTTCTAGCCTTTCATAATCAATATCCCATGTTGACTTTATCTTCTTCAGTGTTACAACAAATAAAGATACTATCAGATGATGAAAACCAGATGCAGCAACTGGTAACTATACGCTCTTTACATTAAAAAATATCTTCAGAAACAATTGTTGTATCAATATAGCGGTCCTTACTATAAGAACTCTTTATTTTCATAAAATAAACCACGTTTTACCAACCGGCTTCTACTATCAAAATTTACAAACTCTAATCTTTAGTGGAACTTTCAATTTTAACAATTGACTTCTAATTTCCAATCAAAGACAAAGAGGATAGATATATTGTTCTACGTTTTGGATATTTCTAGTCAATCAAAGGGACCAAACAAGTTCCTCAAACCACTGAAGCAATACTGCTGAATTTATGATAAAAAGTTGACAGTGTTATCGACTAGTGTTTGTACAATGCTCGCAAGTTCTCTTTTTGAATCGCTTTGGCTATAAAGGAAGGTTCCAGTCTACTGGAAGGTGTAGACTATAGTCTTGCCATCATCATATAGATGCATTTGGGAATAAAAGATATCTTTTGCTGCTTCGTTCATCAACTGAGAAGACTTCATAAAGGTTTATGCATGTAGGCATTGAGGTCACACGTCAATTTTCTTCTTTCCTACTCAAGTGACTGCACACATGGTACAGCTAGGTGAAGTTGAAAGCAGTCAAACATTACATTGACTATCGTTGTTCTCTATCAGGCTCTTAGTTTAACTGCTAATGCTTTTCAGTGAAATATTTGAGGAACTGCGGTAGACTTAGTTAAGCGGTGTATCTTTGATATGGCACTAGCAGCTGTTAAAAACGATCAGTGATAAAGCAGCGGCGGGAAAATCTTGATTGCTATTCATTTTATGTTGTCGAAATGAAAACGCTTACCGTGATTTCCTGTTTCAAAACAGGTGGAGTTTCTGAGAGTGCTTCGAGTAGATGAAGGGGCAAGGAACTTCATATTACGCTTCAGATGCAACTGAAGTAGATTTTATCAAGAAAGCACTCTAATGCTTAACTTTCATAAGCATTAGATACCCAAAATCAGATTTGTGGCGCCGATAAGGCAAAGTTCTAAGGAACTCTAAGGGCTATATATATAGCGTTCTTTACGAAAACTGACAGCTTTTATTTTCCTCTTAAAGTGAAGTTTCGTACGCATAAACAGCTACAGCCTACAGTCTGTGGTTCTGCGCGAGCGTAAAACTTTAAAAATGGTTTGATGTTAAAGTAATAGAGTGTAGTACAAGTAATAACTAATATTCGTAGAAACTTGCATGTTTAGACAAAACAAAATCAATCGCAAAATCCGCTATAGAAGGGCAGAATATGGCTCCGATTGTACTGGCGCATGGCTATTCCAAAATAAACCTATTAGAACTCGAGGAAAGTGTAAGTTTACGTTTGCAAAAAGCAAGCATGTATCCTGTGTTTTAGTCATTGTTAATAGGAATTTGGCTTTGAACTTTATAATACAGTCAAATGCAAAACCATCTAAATTAATGTTAAGTAATATGAAGACTATAAGATTTTATTTGCAGCTGTCAACGAAAGAAGGGGAAGCTTGGATGCCGACTGACTGGATCTCTTGATCCAATTTTGAGGTTATCAGAAACGTGATCACAACAAGAGGTGTGTTTCCGCTTTCTTTAGCCATTACTGAAGTTTGAACTGGTGTATTGCCTCCACCAAACGATTCTTTTCCAATAATCTGGTGATCTCATGACATGCAATGCGGCAAAAGGGAGGTTTAGATTTGTACACATATTTTCACTTTTTGCCCCCGGCAGTTGAACACAGTTCAACATTTATCCGATACGAAGTATTGCTAATGGTTTGCACACGACAAACTCCTGTCGATTCTGGAACCAGAAAAACAATAACAATAACAATAAAACATTGCTATAGCGCCTTTTGCAGGCTTCTAAGGCGCTAATACAATTTCAGAAAGAAAAAAAACAGATAAAACAAAAACAATAAAAACCCCCAAAAACAAAAACTCTATAAGCTTCTATAAAGAACGACCGCTACCCCGCGCGAGAAAATTTTCAATATATTCTTTCTATCTTTGCTTTAATGCTTAGTTCTTTTGGGAACGGTAATTCGTATTTGAAAGAATAATTAAAATATTTTCTAAATTAGTTGGAATTCCAGAACAAAAATGACTAAGGCCGATTTTATTGTGAAAGCTTCAGGTTCAAGGCCGCTAGTGACACTCGAAATTTAATTTCAATTATGACACTCGATAAAACATTACAGCCAAAAGAAACACGACCCCTCTTGTTATATTTTTCTTTCCAACTGATGTAAATATTGACTAAAATAACACTTCGATTGTTTCTTTAACATTTTTGGTGTTGAAAAAAAGGTCGGAACGTTTTGATACGGGACTGATTCACGGCGAGTCACGGAGTTTATGAGCGTTGTGCGGTAACAACCAGGCTTATATGCTTTGCGCTATCTCAGTAAAGCAAGCAATAACAAAACACCAATGTTTGAATAAAATTCATTGTTTCTTGAAAATGTTAATTTCGAAATTAAGTTTAAACTTTTATTACTGAAAGCAGGGCCTTTTTAATAAAATAATATACACAACAGAAATGATACCATTTTGTATATTCTTATAGCGCAAAAGCAAGACAAAAGAGATTGTTCTAGGTATAAAAGTTAATAAAACGAACCACGTTAATTTGGCCTGGAGGCGCCCAAACGACAATTGAACGCGCTTGCTATGACAAAGATAATTAGAATGCTCCATGTTGAAAATTACGCTTCATCCGCACACGGTAACGGAAACATAAAAATTCCAGCCAGACAAAGCTTGAAGATGAACGCTATTAAATGATGACCAAAATTGGCTCATCACTTTTAAAGCAGCAAGAATATATTTTAAGAATCATGTTCTGCTGAGATCTCAATTGAAATCTTTTCAACGTCTTCCTAGCTTGACACTGTACAACGCACAGTTTCTTGCCCAGGATAAAATAAATGACATCCTGTTTTTCATCATTTCCAGATTTGTGAGTAATGAGAAACCGGAGTAAAAAGCAGACCGCGTTATTGAAGTGGTTAATGAAGAAAGATCGTAATGTCAAAAAAAGGTCAATTCGCTGTCCATGTTAATCAACTTTAATTCTATTACAGTCGAATCTTCCCTCGTGGTTCACTCATCCCGCTTCTCTCAGCTCAAATAGGATTTACCATGAGATTAAGAACCGAGGCAATTCTTGCCAACTTGTGTATTCAACTGGGAGATGGGACATGAATTAGCTGGGCATTAATGGTCGATTCTACTCTGACAAATTCCAGTCAAATTATATCCAGATCCTTTTGTAATTATATGGTTCTGGGTTCTGTGTAAAGTCGTTCCACCCCCCTCTGAAACGCCTTTAAGCCTTGTCAGAACAAAGCTTGGCTTTGTGTTATCAAAAGATATTAAATTTGCACAGCGCTGATGCTGAGTACTTCAGAGGACATAGTTTTCATATACGCCACTGCGATAAACAGAGATCAAACGTGTTTCTGTGCCTAACTGGTGGTCTATCTAAAAATAGCCAAGAAAACAACAAGATAAACAGCAAACAGTGTCTTCTGCCATACGTCAACTATTGGCGTTCGCCGCTAACAGAGTTAACCCGCTTCGCAATTCAACCTCCCCTGTTGGTTTACTTTCCGGACGCTTTATAATATATTTGTCCAGTATCACAGTTTGCTCAAGAGGCTTTAAATCTAGAGGACAAAACCAGAATAGGAGGCTATCGAGAGTGGAGAGAACCTTTCTATGAACAATACTCAAGTGACATTTGGTTGACATTGAACGGCCGGGATGTTTTACAATACTTGACACTTACTGCTGGCTCCCACTCCATGCAAATATATTCGAATCAAAACTTCAAAACAAGCATAAGAGAATAGTTTGCGCCTTGCTTTTCAGTACAGTTTTACTTTCGTGAAAAATATACAAAATGCAGTTCGAAATCGCTGCAGGGAATGCTTTCAACCACGGTCTCATGCAGCGAGAGCAAGGTTTAGAATTACACCTCTCCGCTCTTCAACTGTAATATTGCTCCAGCGAAAAGCAATTAATACCGCCAGTTTCATATTTTCTTCTTAAGTATTTTCACTTCTTTTCGCCTAAACATGTTGCTATCTTTTCTTACCTTCTTCGTATCCGCTTCATTGTGTTTTCTGTCTTCCCTTTGTTCGTTTCCGAGGCTGTTAAGAGAAAATGAATGAAAGAATCATTCCAATTCTGACAGAAGTTGCGAAGCTGCCAGACGTATTTATTATACGCGGGGATTGAGATAGAGATTCGACAGCACCGGTTTTCAATTTTGAATGTTACGTACCATGGTAATAGAAAAATAGTGTACTGTTAACTAACATCACCTATTAAAAGAAGTATTGCCGTAGAAAGAGTTACATCAGTCGACGGATATTCATATTGTCAATTGTGACTTGCCAAGATTTATACACAAATAAACACTGTTTACAGTGAGCTTAAGAACGGCTAAAAATAAACTTCGTTTAAAGTCGAAACAACGCGTTATGTAGAAAAAATTTGCCTCGCTATAGTCGAATCGAATAGTCTTGTGTATATGTTGCGCTACGGTTATGGCCTCGGAGGTGGTGTAAGTAAACATAGCGAAACAGACAACATGACTGCATCAACCACTTAGCTACGGGCATTTTACAACTGGCTTTGAAGATTGACATACCTGTTCGAGGAAGCCATTGAAGTGTCAGAAACAAACAGAGGTACACAGCATTGAGTTTCATTTTGATGTTGGTTAACGGCGGCCGAAGTGCGGCCTTCGATCACATCAGACTGGCGCACGCTGTAAAGAAGACGAGAAAGGCTGCTTTTCATTGTGTGGAACAGCTCACAGCTAATGACGTCACGGCATGCTCACACTCAGGTTCTCTAATTACTATTTGGAAATTAATTACATCAAATTGCTTAACTACATTGGTCAACATATAATTTAATTAGATCGCATTTCAGGATTAAAACATTGGAATTTGTGCGATGTAAAATTATCAACTTTTTTTTTTCTTTTTCGGCAGAAAGAAGCAAATCATTGCGTTGTTGATCTACAAAAACAATCTCGGCAAAACCGTTATCAGGCCGAGCTGACCACAGGATCAAAGCTATACACAAACATGTATCTAATTGATTGATGGTGTCAACCTTACAAAAGGTACCACGGCAACAATCTTGATAAAGTGAAAAGCAAGGTTGATAAGAACTTACCCCAATCTACAATCTCTCCAACTTCTTGAAGATTCAACCAACTGCTAAGCGAACCTGGGCTTTGTTAGCTTGATCCGTATAAGTACTGCTGAAGCAACAGAGAGTTTCGTGAGAACTTTGTCTCCTGTGGGCAAAAACTGCACTGCCTTCTGAGGCAGTTATTGGGAGATTAGCCAAAGAAGTTGTCATATGGGTAGTTGTGTGTCAACACCTACGAGCTTAATAGTTTTTCATTGTGTCAAGATGTTGTGACGGTATTTCCAGACACATTCTACGCACACACACTCAATTAATCTTCGACGGAATGGGCCATATTATTTGTGTTTGTTAACTCATGACAATTCCGGTCTCACCATTATGCAAACCCTTATCCGTTCACACGAAAGTTCTTAGTTGTTCTTACCCGCTATAAACGCGCGCGCAGTAGTCAATTACACATCCATTAAAATTTCCAAAATGCCAAGATTTCTCAAACGACTGTCTGTGGGCTTGTACAGGTCAAAGACCGTAGGCTTTGCGCACAAATCAGGCATCTTGAAGAATTGAATTACACGTACATTAATCACTCCTCAGGCATAGATCGGAATTATCTCAGTAGCTGTGGAGCTATCTCCATACGTACCTATACGCGAGGGTTACCGCTTGGAGCTCAAATCTCATCTGGATCCTGCAGTGAACTGGAGCGTTTGGTTAATTGCATTTTGCTTCTAATTGACTTGCCTTTCACCCCTTGCACTCCTTGCCGCGTCTGTGAATCTCTTGAATGAGATATTTTTCAATCCTTTTATTTATAGATAGCAGGTTTCATCACGGTTCGGAATATAATTTCATTTGTCTTTCCTGGGGGCTCTCCTTAACGATCTAACAATCAAGTTTATAAACAAATACCAAAGCACTTATACCTTTTGTCACTGTTAATAACGTGTGCTACATAAACATAGAATTATATGCAAATACCTGCGATGTAGAAATAATTAGCTTGCGAACGAATGCATGCCAATGCTTTTTTGCGAAGAGGCTCCGCTTCAGTTTCGGAGAAACAAAAATTTTCAGGCACATGGACAGAAAGCACAAGCCCAAGTAAAAAATGGCATTTCAGTCATTTCTTTGATAAAATTGCTTCTTGCCTTGGCATTTTTGACAGTTATCGAAATGTTGAGTGAAGTCTCGAGGAAGTCTCTTTACATCAATCGTTGCACGAAGTTTGCATTGTGACTTTTGTCTGTTTTGTTTGAAAAGGTTCTGCCAAAAATATCTCCAGAAAATTTGTTTTAGGTCCGAACAATAACGACATCTCTAATCTGATTACATAAGTCACTGTCAACCTCCACTTTCCTCGAAGATTTCAAAGGAATTAGCCGTTTTGCACTGATTACAGATTTCCAAGAAGAATGATTTAACAATAGTTAACGTTGGCAGAGTCAACAGACTGCACCAAGGCGGAATTCATTGTGTAACTGTTTGTGGTATCATCACCCAGCGCTTAATCTTCCAGACTCTATTATTAAAATTGCAAAGAAGGAAACCTAAAATAGATCCTGGAGTGCAATATTAAACCACTGTGAAACATCCAAGTCAAACAGAGATATTACAAAAGTGACAGCTAGTAAATCTTGTCCTCTTATCGCATCACTTGATCTTTATGAACATAGAAAGATAACAAACACCAGTCACCACTAAAAAGTACTAACACTACAAACCTTTTTCAGTTGCTAATGAAGCTCTCTAACAGTGCTAATATCTATTCAATGTTATAACACTTTCATAATTAATGGCAATTTATTCCAAAACGTGTTTAACAGGTACTATACAATTATGCCATGTGCTCGAAATCAAAATTCCAAAACAATGGAATGTGACCATCAAATAATGGAAAAACGAACTTGTTTATACATGTAGTGTAGTAGCAGTATGTACAGTTTCTATACGTCAACATCTAGTGGCAAACCGACATGACAAGTGATGCTAAGTGATATGGAAATGCTGGAACAAAAGTTGAAGTGGTTTCTACTGTCTTGCCTCCTGTTACTTGTGTTAACTGAATTGACAAAATTTAGACAATATCTTCAGGCCAGTGACTGAGGTAAAACTAAGATTGTGTACCTAATCATTTTGAATACTTTGTACGTTTGTAAATTGAACATTTTAAACTTAGATAAATACATCACCATCATCAATACTTTACGATTATGCAAATTTTGAACTAGTATCAACTATAAATAAGTACTTTTTAATATTACTAATATATTCTTAAAAGTACCTATATGAATATGTTGTTGTATGGAATAATGGATCAGAAACATGTAAAATGAACAACCCCCCTTTTGCATTTTAAAATTAGAATCATTTCAGAATAGGTGTCTGAAAAGAATGCTGAAGATCTTCTGGCGTAAAATTATAAACATCATAAAAGAAGAATTGTACAAGAAATATTAGCCATGGAAGTACAGCCATATGATGAACCCCGAGGTTGAAAGAAACCGAAGAAGGCCAAGGAGACCAACAGACAATGACAATAATGGTACAGCAAGGAGTGGATGCAAATGGTTGGTCAGTTGGAGATTCTGACAAAACACGGGAGGTGTTGTCGCGCGATGTTATTGGTCTCATGCGCAATCTTGCATGGAGAAGACTTTAAAAACTGCATGATAATAATAATAATAATAATAATAATAATAATAATATATTCTTAATATTGTGACTGCCAATACGAAAAGTAGTAGAATTGTGTGGCATATTTATTTGACTGAGATTTGTTTACCATATAAGATAACACAAATTCAGTAGCTGTTTATTGGTAACCCGAACCGGTATAAGGATAATGTTGGAAACTACGTGCAAAGCGACACGGATTATCTAATGCCCTTGACATAGATCTAAGGATGTAAGACGTGTGAGGGTTAGCACCGTTGTGTGCTCTTCATAAACAAGAAATCGATTCAATAGATTAATGATAAATTAGAATCAAATTAATTGGAATGCTGTAGAGGGCACGTTGATCTGTTGATAAGAGGAGTCTTCTACTAGTGGTAATAGTACGAATTCTCATCGTTATGCAAACATTAGCTAATTATGCTTTTTCCTAAGCGCGATCTCGTGACTACATGTATGCATGCAGATAGAGACAGGATAAAGGAACGAACAAATTGGGGAAATGTGTTAGAAGTGGAAGAGATAAAAACCAATACATAAACAAAACAAACAAATTAAAAATCGATTGACAGCTCTTGAAGCTTTCGATTGAATAAGCAACATGTCGCAAGCGTTTGCGAGAAAACGTCGTAGCTAAAAGGGAACAAAAATAAACTAACATCAAACTGGATTTTCCGACAGATAAAATTAAAGCTAAAAGGACAAGCGCGACACTAAATGAGGCTAATATAATAACTAACACTTACAATATCATATCATCACCGCTATTGCTCCCTTCTCGCTTTACTTTTTCGTATTGATAAGCACAATACATTCGAAACAAGCTTCACACTTTATGAGTTCGTCCGTCTTACCTTCAGTGACCACTCGCTCAGTACCATCAGCTGCCGAAGCTTGGCCCCAGCTTTTGCGATAGAATAAAATAATCTAAACCTGCACCACAGCAAATACTTATAATGATCTCAAGATTTGACTTATGAATGACAAACGATTTATTGCTGGCCTATGTCCAAGTGACACGCCTACAGCTAGCTCGTTTCATCATGCACGGAACTGAAATGCTGTTTATGGCCATGGAATTGGCAAGACAATCGACCAGTACAGAGTGAACATCCACCACGTACAATTGGCTAAGCGCAAAGTCAAGGGCTTATACATATATTCTATAAAGCGGCACTTGTTCCAGCAGTTATATCAGTGTTTTAAGCGGTTCATTTGTGAATGGTTTAAGCAGGAAGTCACGTCGGTTGTAGGAGAGTGATCGGAAGAACTTGCGGTCGCAATGAAGAGTTCTATTTCGATTTATATCGTGTGGCTGTGGGCATGAACTGGACAATTGTGTTGAAGAGCAAACGCATGCCGCTTCCGCTTTTAGAAAGCCATATATATAGTAGGTGAAATATAGAGAATGAGACAGACAGACAGATAGATAGATAAGCAGACATACGTCATAAGACAGACAGACATATTTTGAGAGAGAGAAGAACTTAGACACACGAACACAATCAGAGACAGACGATTGGGCAAGTTGAGACCAGTAGAGATAGAAAGATGTAAAGTCTTAAGTAACAATTCGGATCGGATAAACGTGGTCAATGGACTAATACGAGAATAAAACAAAGTGTGTCTGTATGACAGATCTAGATGTTATGTGTGAATAATGCCCCTATCAATGTTACGCTGGAGGAAGGGGGGGGGGATGGCAGGTCGGGCAAAGGCCAGGCATTTGAACTGAGACAAGGATTTCTGTTCAAATTCCCCACCCCAGGGCAATTGTTGACGGTCAAATGAGCAACTTATTTGCTGTAAAACTGACTTATCAGAATTCGATTAAAATGGTCAAATATCC
>JANVCK010158752.1:0-11046 GCA_026546655.1 Epizoanthus illoricatus
GGACAACCACCGACTTCAAATTCCCCACTACCCGGGCACGGCTACGTGTCAAATGCCCGGGGGTTGCCCGGGGGGGGATGTTGACCTTTCGATTTGATCGGTACATTATTGAGAGAGACCTAGGCATAGACTTCGGGTGGTGGTGATTGGGGATATCCTGGGGGTACACTCTTGGATTATGGGTGGGGTGTTCTGCTCGGGGTCCCGAACCCTGAACAGTGCTCTGTGACTAGAGGCACACATAGAACCTGGCTAATTATTCAATCTTACTGATGCTCAACCAGATATGTCAATTGTTATTGAAAAACACAAAAGCCTGCTTCACACTAGCGACGCAAGCGCAAGCATATAAAGTGTAAGCGCAAGGACCTTCACACAAGAACGCAAGCAATGCAAGCAAGGTGGTACGCATGCATCGTTCACTGCTTGTTTTGCACTTATGATTATGATTGCATCGCCTCAATTAACTAGACCACAAGACAAGCACAAGAAAAACAAAATTTTCCTTTTTCTTGTGCTTACGCTTCCTCGCTTCACACTAGATTTTCTTGTGTTGCAATTGTGCTTGAGCTTGCACTTATGTCGCTAGTGTGAAGGAGGCTAAAACACACATGTTGTATAACACACATGTTCATAACTTATCGTACAGACCTCATACTCGGCTAATAAGAGGCATGTATCCTTGCTTATCAGCTGGAGATATCAACATTATCTGAATCCTGTAACTCATACACACCATGTCTCGGTTATTACAAACAGGATTAAGGAAGTGGAACAGAACTGTGGCCTGGATACTAGGACAATACTGATTGGTAATAAATGCCACTTGACTCAGTTCAGGGAGGTATTAACAGAAGAAGGAGAGCGATTTGCAGGCAGTTGTGGCATAACATTTTTTGAGACAAGTGCTGAGAATAACATAAATGTGGCTGAGTGCTTTGAACAACTTGTGACCGAGATGATTAATGCAGAAGAGATCAGAAGAATTAGTAAAATCTCAAGTGATCTGTTGCTTTCTCAGAATAGTATCGAACTGGAGAGACCAAATCATCCTCATGATCAAGATACATGCAAATGTATATGAAATGGTGGACTACTGGTGTAATTGGAGGTGATACTTCAGGGTACAGCTTGAGGGTACTGATATTAGCACAGTTACTAAATTTAGCAAAATCAGCAAGTTCACAAAAAATTGCTAACTCTAGTTCATGCCAGTAATAAAAATGACTAAACTAAATTTCACTAAACAAGTTTGCCAAATAAAAAAATTAATGACAAAGTAAAGTTATTAAATGTGCATTACTGATATCATCAATAATCAATCAGCAATCCCGCAGAAGTTAGTGCCAGTGTAATTTTTATCTCATCCATAACTTTTTATGTTTGCTGTTTTCAGTTGTTGTGTTAAACCTTTTTGAGTAATACAAATGTACAGGGAAGGGGCCGGGGTTATTCTGACCACCCCCCCCCCCAACCATGATTTTCAAAATGGTTGTAAATCAGGGTAAACAATTTGGCACGCAGGTAGTCCACACTTTACTAATTAATTTTCTATGGCAACAGTTGTCAGTTAATTAACTACCGATCAAATTGAAACTTCAACAACCACTTCCTCCCCCCTGGGCATTATTATAATGTAGATAGTTATTTTATTGCAAGAGCACTGAGACTGTGCAATGCTCCTAAAACATTTTATTATTAGTAGTAGTAGTAGTAGTATTATTTACCCCACATATTTAATGGATATACTGTTTGTTTCACGGGATTTGTTTACTGCTTTAGAAAATTGTTGTGTACACAAGATGCTGTAGTTCTCAAGATTTGCTTTACCAGGGTTATTGTTGAAACTTGGAATAGAACCACTATCCAAGTCCTGCTATTTTTGTAAATAACTAAAATCAACCATAATGAATACAATAGCATCATAATTTAATATATTGCCATCTCGGTACAAGTCAATTCAGGCTTGGTATGATCAGTCTGTACCGTGCTACAGTTGATCACACATCCATTTACAGTACGGTAAATAGATCAGAATGCATACTTCATGTGACTTGGTGCCAGTATTGTACAGCTGAATCACACACCGGTATCATGCACCCCCACCCCCTCTCCACAGTGCCTCATATGTTTTCCTTGTTGAATTTGGTTACTGCGCTGGAAAACATCTCAAGCCGAGAAGAGTTTTTGACAATTTCAAACAACAGTGGTCAAAATTAGGTCATGGAAAATACGAAAAGGTCATGGAAAAAGTCATGGAAAGTCATTGAATTTCAAAAGCTCCAAAGAGTACGAACCCTGCATGGGAATATATCTCCCCACTGTTGGTTTGAAACAAATCAAATCATTTTTAAGTTTTACTTTCATGCAGTTGGAATAAGCCCCACAGTAGAGCTCAAGTGCTTGGAATAATTAATTTAATTAATTTAATTTAAGCACCGTGTTGTTGTCGAAGGGTGTGGCGTGGTGCTTATTCGAGGGCATGACGCGCTTTTTAGTATATTTGCTCTCGTGTGCTGCACTTTTTCTTGGGCTGCGCTTAATCAAGGGTGGCATTTATTCAAGTAAACATGGTACTATTGCTACTTCTGTAACTACTGAATGGCACACACGGCCACAGGGAATCCCACTGCAGTGGTTAACTCTTCCAATACAGAGAGGGCAAAGGAAATCTACAGACTATTTTACCAACCTAGCTCAAATATTATGCTTCTAACAACTACTTGTGGTCATCTGTGTTCTCTATGTATACAGATACATAACTATATGCCACTGACTTTGAATGCAAAATACACTAGAAATCTTAATGGAAATGTAACACAAATCATCAAGAGGTGATTGTTAGAAGCTTCCGTGAGTTACATCAGTAAAATATCTTGTAGATGTATTCCAAAGATCATAAAATTTGGTCAGTCATAAATTTTTGTAAATGCAATTGCCATGTTCAAGTTTCTTGCGCCAGTGCTCATCAATAAACAGTTAACTTTTCCAGTACAGAGAGAGCGAAGGACCGTGGCAAAATTAGTGCAATCTAGCCATGGAAAACCAGAGCAAACTTTAATGACAATGACTGATCATACAGAACAAAGTGAGCATGCTTTACTGCCGCATGGTGTGATTCCCTGTGATACTACCACCACTTCTACTAAAAATTATATGCGTAATCCTAAAATAATAATAATAATAAATTATAATAATAATAGTAACAATGTCTTTATTCAATTGATAGCACAGATACCAATTATTACAATATATTATCTACATTAATCACGGAAATATAGTATGGTTCATTGGCACATCATTTACTCTTACAAATTAAAGCCAATTGTTGATAATTATATGCAACACCACAGAACAAATCACACACATTGGCTTGCATCAGGCTTGCAACAGTCACAAAAATTCATCTACCAAATAAAGAATTGAACTGAGGCATCCCAATAATTATTGCCACTGTCCAAATTTTCAGATCCTTGAAACACAACATTTAATAAACAAGAAAAACAGCTAGCAATAGTGAGATGAACTAAGTGTACCTTGAATATGACATTCAATGCCATCGTGTAACAAATTCACTAATAGCAGTGGTCACCAGCTGCAGTTTCACCTGATTCGCATATATCTATGCACGATAAACAACTACATATACATGTACATCAACCTAGGCTGCCAAGACAAACTGTCAGCAAGACAGACCCAGCCAGGGCTCAAACTCAAATTTCAGAATAACATCCAGGAAGTAAACTAAGTCAGTCACTATTATCTTCAAAATTTTAATTTAAATTGTTAAATGCAGTGGCTTCAAAATACAGGAAATGAGCACTCTATCCACAAACCTGGATTTTCAAAATAGAGCCTCACATAGCTTGCACCTGCAGCACTTGTTGATTGTGCCTCAATTATGTTACAGGTGTGGCTACTAGTCTGAATCTGAGCTAATTAACGTAATTACAATAAACACCTGCTTATAAGAACCTACATTTTTACAAGTCGGCCTGAATCGTTGACTATATATCGGTTGTTTAGTGGGAAATCAGGCTGTTTAGGTTCTTATTTAATTCAGGGGTTTAAACTGTTTGCTACCATTCAGAATACATATAGTACTTTAATCCCATTATTTCAGTCGTGTCACAGAAACTACTAAATCATACAAAATCCAGGGAAATATAAATAAGTATTGTACAGTTGTAGTAAAGTACATTCTACTCGTACAATGCCTGGTATAAGAACCTATTTCAAATGTCAGGCTGAATGGTAGGTTCTTAATCCACTAGGTTCTTATAAGCGGGTGTTTATTGTATACAGCTATGAATTGGTTTAGCTCCTTGTGTGTTACTTTTGGTAACTGTGGGACCAACTGTTTGTTGGAGTTAAAACTAAGCCTGTGATCTGTGAAAGAACAAATAATAAACTCATGATTTGTGATTGAAGGGGATAATGTGATGTGTTATATAAATTGACTAAATCACTTAAAACTGCAAAAAATATGGTTTTCAAATGTTTTGCTTCTGTCACATCACATAATGATTGGTCCCTCAAGGAAGTACATTAATTTCCAAACCAGTTTTAGGTGAGGATGTGCCACAAAATTTGGACCCCATTCTTGAGTGACTTCTTCGATTACAATTTGCTCAATTTTGATACATCCATTATTGGGGAAATTTTGATTTTCTGGGGTCCCAAGACTTGCTCTAAAATCAGTTCTCAGTGACAGATTACAATAATTAACTTTAACATTTGTTACTTGTTCAATTGAATCCCTACATTTCCAAGGCCCTTAAGTGAGAGACTATGCCAAGAAAGTAGTATGCAACATTATTCACCAATGGCACTTGTGTACACAACAACTGGAGTTGATTTCAAGAAGTGGGAAGGTCTTGTTAGACTAGTAGCCTTCAAAAACAGATTTGGTCCTTGATAATTAAAATTAATTTTCGGTATGAACCATGATAGGTGCTTGTCAGAATAGGAGCACACATGTTCCAGTTGGACACTTGTTAGAGATGTGGTACTTATTGGAATGTGGATGCAAAATCAAACCATTATGGTACATCTAAATATTCTGAAGAACATTTATCAAAACAAGTCTAAAGCACACATAATTTAAAAGCTTCTGCTGATATGCAGTAATGATGTATTTATGATGCAAAAGGTACTAACAGTAACTTACATCACTATTTAAAACCATCTTGTGTCTCTTTGCTTTCCCATAATATAAGCTGGCCATGTATAATTATAATAATTGAGGGTGTGCAGAGGATGGGAAGCTCTCGCAAGTATGAAGTGACCCTGCTCCACCATTCTAAAACAAATAACTAGCTCCATAAACACATGCTTCTGGTATGCCTATCCAGGAACACATTAATTCTTCAATCCTAACATTCATGCAACACAAAATTATTGAATATTTACATATCTATGTTGAAGTAAGTTCTTAAAATACAAGTCCACCAACCAATAAAAGGCTAATATAAATTTTGTAATATCTGAAGCACCAAAGTGGGGCTTGTCTTAATCTGGGCCACCATTTTGTTGCTGAGATTGCTGTCTGTGTCTCCAGCCCTTCTCTGGTGAGCTTAAAGGAGACACAATGATTGTCCCAACATCGTCAGTAACCTTTGTCGGATGTCCTCTACTGACCTGAACTCTTCCAGTATATGGTGTACCAGCAACTCGCTCATGACTTGCAATTGGTGGTAATGGTTCAGGTGCTGCACGGACTACGACCTGTGGGTCTGGTCTAGCTCCTGTTTTAAGGAACTCGACATAATCCTCTGGAGGAGCTCGATCCCTCCCTGCTGATCGCTGGTTCCCTTTTGCTATCCCATGGCCAGGTCTGTATTGTGAAGGATCTTGCCTAGTTCTTGCTGGCATCATACCCTTACTTGATCTTGCTGGTGCCATGCGTAGCTGGACCTTATTTGAAGATGCCTGGACTCCAACTGTACAAGTCGACTTGGGCTTGGCAACATTGATCATAGCAACATCCTGTGGAATTGGTGATGAGGAAGTTCTTTTATATGGCCGTCTACGTACAGTTGAAGATGCAGCCTCCTTGGGAGGGGCTGGAGTGATGGGTGGTGTCTGAGGTACACTTTGCACCAGAACAGTCTCTCCATACTCTGCAAGAACACCTGATCTGTCACAACTGTTGGTAATTTCTTGCTTTCTCCTCCCACTATCCTCTCGTTTCTTCCCAGCTTGTTTTATTTTAGATTGGTGAAGCTGATTTGTAAGATATGCTACTGCATCTGACTTTGTATTAATTTCTTGTTGAAGTTCAGATATTTCAGTGTCCCTTAAGCTCAGTTCTTCTTCAAACACTTTCCTAAACCTGCTTATCTCGCCTTCCAACACCATAATCCGGTTGTCCTTAGTTCCAATTACAGCCTTAAGTTCAACATGTTCAAGCTTCAGATCTCTCAGCTCCTTCATTGTCTCCTCATACTCTTTCCTTGTTTGGTCTGAAATACAATAAATTATACAATCAGCAAATTATATACACATTTATCATAAATTAACTCCTGTCAAATTTTTAATCAATGTAACATGGAATGAACTCTTCATTAAGGTAAGTAGGGAATCACAAAAATAATAGCAGAAGTGTTGGCAAGAGGAACTGCCAGCAAGTCCCAAAGTTGTGGATCTAAAGTTCAAAACAGATGACATTACTATTTTGCTAGTTGTCACCATCATAATTTCATGCCTTGTATCGGTTATTGCAAATTCATTTATATATCAAACATTATTTCAATGCCATTTATTGTTAGAAAGGCTTCACTAAATACTTTGGGATTAGGGTTTTCAATACATTTTCACATAGCTGGCACTTTCTCCAAAGTAGTCGGAGAAGTAAAATCTCCCTATTTCATAATATTTTCAATAGAGATTCTTACTTTGTCTTCATAAAGTAGCCGGCACAAATAACTGGAGTAGATGGCAAATTTTGCCAGCTGCCAACTTGAAAATCTTAGTGAAAACTCTGAACAGGGAAGGAGTTTGCTGCAGTAAGATCTGGCTGTTCTGCAGTAACCTTGGATCAGACCTTAGAATTATTAAATTATCATTTAACCATTTAACTTATAAGATGGGCAATTCACCCCCTTAGCTGCACATTTCAACCAATCAAATTTCACAAAAACTCACCAAAACTTACACAAAGCTTTGGTGTCTGCAATACATTTTTAGTCAAAAGGCTTGTGCATAACTGTTTGCATAGGTCTCACATTTGAGTGAAAGCAATGCTGCTTACAGTTGTCTAGCTAGTGGATGCTGAAGGTGTAAGCTTCTATGGAATCTGGGGGAACTCCCCCAACAATTTGTGTCTTCTGAAACAGCATTGGAATGCCATCAACTGGCAGGTCACTTGGGACTTTATATTGTGGTAGATTTCATTACAGACTGATATCGTGCCAAAAATGGGTATTGCCCGAAAGTGGTTTTCTCCACTATTACATCCTATTATCAATATTTAAACCCCAAGATTCATTCGTCATATCCCCACCAATCGCTATCTAATATCGTGTCACAACGTAAACGAGCTGTCTCACGACTTGACTGACTGCTGTGTGAATAATTTGTGATCATGTACATGACAATTGTCCGAGACAAAATTAATACATTATGGCAACACTAGTGTTGAAAATACAGTTTACTCCGAACTGGCTTGAATCTGACTTAGTAAAATAATCCCCAAATAATTCAAACGCATATATGTCACATCTTCAATCTTGGATCGAAGAGTATTTTAAAATACAGATCATATTTCCAATCAGCAACTGGTAACTGCTTGTTTTTAAAATTGATTTTACTTAGATTTGTTCACACGTTCAATTTGGGGGCACAGTGAACAAAATAAAATAAAACCAATACTTTTTTTGTCTCCATCGAAAATCGTAATGTCTGGTGGTGTTAATGAGCTGCATTCAAGCTTTGGTGCAGAACTTAAAATATTTATTATTTATCAGATGTTCGGTTGCGACAACAGAACAGAACCTACCTTCACTTGGAGTAGAACTCGTTGTATTCATCGCCAGCTTGAAAGACATTTCTGGTTATTAAAAATATATATTATTAGTGTCGTGAAGTGCCAGCAGATTACCTTCGTACTGGAAAGCAATCGAAACCATAGTTACCTCCACATTTCTTCTGAAGTTTGTTGATCTCCGAGTACAGCCCTTGCAATGTCTTCGCGTGTTCTTGTTGCATGAAAAGTATTGAACTTTCCGCATTTTGAAGCTGAAGTTGAGTCTGTGTTAAAGTTTCAGCCATTCTTAAGCTATTCCAGAACTAAAGAGATATTAAGTCGACAAGAAAAGAAGAGAACAGATCAGAAGTTTACTGAAAACAAGAAACTACCATCGTTTCCCAATATGGCTGCTAATGCGTTGCCACGAACACGGGCAACTACAAATATTGATGTGCAGTGACGTCATAATATATCTATCAAATCTAAACGCGAATATAATTGGACAATATCGCTCTTTATAAGATCAAATACCATTGGTTATAATTTAAACCAATGGAAAAAAGTAGTATATCGTACAACTAGAACCAGTTAACCAATTAAATTACTTTTTATAGGAGAAAAATACGGCCATACGCGCCAACAAAGTGTTTCCCAGGATTTTCGCCTGATTTTTGCCAATTTTTCGAAAAAAATACTTGGCCAATATGAGTTCGCAGGTTGTAGTCTGGGAATGGGAGGACCAACCAAATCTGTGGATACCTTACGATGCCGAAGTTACCCAGTTTATAGAAGGAGAGTACCAATCTCGGCATCAGGGAATGCGCCTGAATTTGGGGCAAGTACACCACAGTTTGATGTTCTACGAAGTGGACCTCGCAAGACTTTGTCAAACCAGACTGGAGACAGGTAAGTTGTACGCAAACAGAGTAAAACTAATTATCAGAGCGATTTCGTACAATTAATATAACCTAATGTAAACAGATAAATAACCCAGCCATATTTGCTACAAGTTTGCTAGGACCTCCTTAGCGTTGCCCCATTATTCCCATAAATTTCCACTTGCAAGACACCCCCCTGTAAACCTAGAGAAACAGGAAAAACCTGTATGGAGACCTGCACCTGGAGACTTACTTTACAAAAACACTCAAAATTTAAATAATGCTGACAGTTTTATAACTTCCAAACTTGTGTTCATTAAATATTTATTATTGTAGTTGCCCTGGCACCTCTTCTTAGATTCCCAACAATATTGAGACAATGCTAGCTTGGATTGTAGGCCACACCCTTTGGCAGTTTCCAGATTCTTTGCTCACTGAGAGATTTAGCAGTCAAACCATGAGACCCTGAGCTGATACCCAAACCACGAGTCTCACGTGGAAACCACAAGAGTTAGCAGGTCTGCCTACCATTTATAAGCCCATCAATCTGGTAATGCAAAATCCCATCTTCTGTTCCTTCCCCAGGTTATAAGCCCATCAGTTTGATAATGTACATCCTGTTTGGAATATAACCCCTATCCTTACCTATAAATAAATACCAGAACATAATACATCTAGTGTGAGTTCAAGACAAATGACAGCAGATGTAGAAAGTTTCAACATTGAACAACATTTTACACTGACTCTGATTCTTTTCACATATGGCAGAAAAAGCTTGCAGACTTTTACTTATCTTCAGGGAGCATTTGATTTTTAACAGGAGGGGATCGGAGTAATCCAGGGAGGCACCAGTTTGTTAGGATGCTTTCCATCTGTTGGGTCAGGCCGGCCCCAGAGAACTGGTTCTGGCCACTGTAAATGGAAAGGTCAAGGCATGTGCAAGCATTCTCCCCTGCCAAAATTCACCAAATTCGCATGCCCTGACCATCTGGAGCAGGAAAACTGAGCAGCTCTAATGCAGGGCCAGTCTGGTCAGAACTAGTTCCGATAGTTGTCACATTCCATTTGAGAACTGCCCAGACGGGCCAGCCAGACCTGACAAATGTAGAGTGCCTTAGTGTACCAAAAATGGGGTTTTTTTTGTATTTTTGGCTTTACTGTAGGAGGGTGACAAGGTTTTTAATAAATATGTACATTCTAAAAAGTGTTCAAATGATTCCTCAGTAGATAATTTGTGTCACTTTGTTGATAAAACAGATGAACATATATATAACACTGTTCTAATGTTCTTGACATTGATAACAAGGGAAATAAAAATATATGGTGCCATATCCCCATGTGAGTGTGGTTAGCTCAGTTGGTATGATTGCAGACTGCTAAACATGAGGTCCTGGCCCAGCTGAAGGTTATGAATGGCTCCCCCCCCCCTCCTCCCAGACGTTTGTGGCTTGAAATCTTAGTTAAATTTATAGGAAAAACCAAGAAATATGCAAAATGAAACCTAAACTAGTAAACTTTTGGTTAAAAAAATTTCAGGGTCTGCATGAAAAATTAGGGTCAATAAGGTAACTGGACCCATGGGTATTTTTTGTTTGGTCTTATTCATGAGCAAGTAAATGCCTAGTGTTCATAAATTATGTAACTGGAATTTTGCCGTTTTTTAAATTGGCCAACTGGCATTCAAATTGTTTTTGTTTGCTTTGTTTAATTTGTTGGGCTTCTCAGGTTGACTTTATGTATCAGAAAATTGGCAGCCGTGACTGCAAATTTATAAGTACATGATTTTTTGTATAAAAGTTCTAACTAAGGCCACACCAATTTAATTACTTGGTTCTCGGAATCGGCGGTCCATTTTTTTGGAAAAAGCAAAAAAAAAAAACGGCAGTCAGGCCCTCAGCCCAGTTTAATTTTTTCGTTGCACAAATATTTTCGTGAGAATCATTTGGTTGGAAAAACGGGATTAAACAAAATTTCGGTTTTCAGAAGTACTTTTATTTGATACACTGACTTACCGACTGCACTTTCCATTGCTATTGACCTCCTTCGGGTAAGAACGCACTTACGCAGACACTTTTTTTAATAGTAGTCGTCTTCATGTTTTAAAAATGTTAATTTGCTTATAAATACTTTCTGGGTGATTTTCTTGGACAGTGAAAGACTTGTCAGTAGTTTTGTCAGCCAGGAAACTGTCGTGTGAAG
>JANVCK010158863.1:0-11755 GCA_026546655.1 Epizoanthus illoricatus
AGTCCAGAAAAAAAGGTATGTATATAATTATTATCATCATAACTAAAAGCTAATGTAAAATGCCTTATGTTAAAAAAATGCTTAGATAAAATTAATGGTACTTATGCTTCTTTGAATAAGTTATAAGGCATGATCTTGGATGCAAATGATTTTACTTCCTTGACAGGTTTTTGTTGCTTTCACTTTGTTTCGCCGAAGTTCAGCATAGATCTGGTAGTACTGTATTTTTAAAATTAATGAACGAAATTTGGTTTTCACCACCTCGCAAGAGAGTCACAACATGTTGTACCTGGTTCAGTTCTCTGAGTGAGTTAATGCAACTCATGTATTATTTGTTTATTATACATGTAAGTACATTTATCTTGCAGCAGAATCGACTTGAATATTAAAGTATTACTGTTAAATTAAGCCTCACATAGCAGAAAATAATTTTCTTGTTCACCTTTTCCAGGCATGGATGGATCAGGTTTTGCTGAATATTTCAGAGACAACAAGTTTTGGTTTCAACTTTATCAATCTCATACTAAACTCAAAAGATACAAAATTTCAAGTTGAACTCCAACAGATGCAGATTATTGTAGTAGTATTTGGTTCAATTGAATTGAGTAAAATAATCATGTATGGGGAAAGTCTCTAAGGTGCAAACACACTTTATTTGCTACTGGATTCACTGTAAAAGCTTTTTATTCATGCCATGCTGTACTACTAAAGTTTTGTGGTCATTTGGAAATTATTTTCTAAAAATATTACAGAAAGTTTTCTTTACTTAAAAATAGCTATAAAGATATGAACGATACTACCTGTTCAAATGGTCACCCCAGAGGTTTTTAACAATTTAGCAAAACTCTTTTAAATATTATATTATTCTTCTCGCGGATCGGCTAATCGTCGGCCTCACTGCTCTCGGCCTCGCTTCGCTCGGCGTCCGTAGATACTCTAGTTTTTGAGCGAACAGAGCGCCTGTTTGGCAGGCTAACGGCAGCAGGTAGAGCAAAACATATTATGCACCTATCATTGTTAAGCTGGAGGAGTGGGGGTGGGGAGGCCGGGCAAAGGCCAGGCGTTTTAACTCGGACAAGGATTTCTGTTCAATTTCAGAAAGATATAGCCAAAGTAGGTGGCGATAATTCTCGCGACAGCCAGCGGATTTCCACCGCCTACCGCCTACTTTTGAACACCCGGTCCAACATTTGTTTAAGTTAAGAGTGCGCATGCGCATATCCCTTATGTAAATGTAGTTAGTGGATGTGCAGGGATCTGAGTATGAAACAGAAGTGAAACAACCGCGCGAAAGTGTTGGCATGATCCTGGAACGGTTTGAACGGCCCCCGTACAACATCATACAACACCAGTTGCGCAACATATGTTGGGTGAGTGTCGGATCAAATGAACGTACATAAAACAGCAATGTTTGGGTTTCTAGACAGCAAACAGAAACATAATTTATTTTTAAAATAATTTGTACACACAGAGATAGGTACAACACAAGTAAGCTAATCATGTGATTAACTTGCGAGGCTTATACAAACCTTTTGCTCGTGTATCAAACTACCCCATTTATAGCTACACAGGACCATATAAAGCTATTTTAAAATTGTTTATGTACCCACGTTTCATATCATCAGTTGTTAAATATATTTGGCGTTCCCATGGCAACGTATAAACTGTTATACTTAGTAATTCTGAATTTTAGGAAAAAAGAGGCAAAAATCTTTTAAATTTAGATAGCAGAATCAGTTTCAAGTAGGCAATCAGCTGTTCTACATCTGTATCGTTCAGCTGTAGGAAAGTTTAAAATATTAAATATTTTTTTATGTTATTGCTTTTTATAGAACTGATACTTGGGGTTTACAAGCATCAATCAGATCAGTACTGTCGTTGGAGGCAAGAACCGGAAGTACCTTAGCTTTTTCAAAATAAGTGAGTTACCAATGTAGCGGCCCTTCGTAATCCTTTCTATCTATTCTATTTCGTAAACGATTTTCAAAAACTTTTCATTTGCTTTCTTTGCAATTTTAATACTCTAGTTCGTCACTACCCGCCACGAACAGCTTAAGCAACATGCGAGTAGTGAGTATTGTATTAGTTCAAGGTAAATAAAATAAAATAAGTTCCAAAAAAAGAATTCAGTTTCGATTGTGACATAATTCTCATGTTTAAATTACACAATCCGCCACAAGACGTGACATACTCGTCGGTTGGAATTACATAAGGTTTTTGTTTATGATGCTATAAAAATCATTGACCACTTTTGGGAACAGTTTGATATATACACATTTTCATAGTGAAACCCCAAATTTTGACATTTCGTTAAAAATGTAAACTTTTCTACTGCACGCGGAGTGGTCCAATATATGGCAAGCTCGAGTGGCTTTTAAATATATTGCTGTGACCTCTGTGCAACTCTTGAAATCTGATTGGTTTGTAGACAATGAAACTGACATAGGGAAATTAATTAGACGTGTTGTTTCATGTTCAAGGAATGTTGATATTCGTAGGTTAATACAAGCAGTAAGTTCAGTTCCGTGCTTAGCTTGGTTCAATACCTGGCGACTGGTTTTAGCTACGATTCATCGTGAATGTATGTTCAAGTATGTCGATGGTGCGCACTCAGAGATTATACTGCTGTTTCATTTGTAAAAGGTTCCCAGCTGATTCGCCCACGAAGTTTTAAACGCCAGCTGACATAAGATGACTCGCGTGAACAGCCGAGGTATGCTTGGCGCACTTTTCCCTGAGCGGAAGGGAAAAAACAGATCTTATTTCAAATTCAAAAATGTTTACTTAAGGTTGAGTGCACGCGTTTTCTTTTCTTCAAATTACCTGGGATAAAAATATATTTTTTCTTTCTAGTTTTAGATGCAGTTTTCTTTGGTCTTGGAGGTGCCATTTTGGTCTTGGTCGTGTATTTTATTGTGAGAAAGTTCCGTTCGCGCGGAGTTAAAGAACGGAAACTATCTACTATGAAAATGATGACACTGAGTGATTCAGCTCGCTCAAGGGCGATCATTCCAAACGAAATCCCAGCATTTGAAATACCTGGAACTGTGGTCAGTGTCCCAGTACAACAGCCCCATCGTGATGTCCGTGGAAACTCCGATCCCGCCGACTTTGACAAGAATCGGTATAAACCGGGTGCACTGCCTCAATCTAATCACGTAACGCTTGTACAGGGGTCCATGTCGCCTCCATCAAATGGTCGTAGACGGACACCGGCTATTCAGCTCGAGGACATTTTGCCTGGTTTTACCAACAGCCTTACACCTCGACAACGCAGAAAAAATGCAGTGCATGAGAAAAAAGCCAGTAAGGTCGGAAAGCTTGAGTTCTCTGTGTACTATGAATTTGCACAGAAAATGTTGCATATTAACATAGCACGAGTCACCAAGTTGAAAAGGGACGACCTTCCAGATACAGCTATTTCTGTGGCGGTTGTTTATAACGGAAAGCAATTATGGCACGACAAAACTAGAACTGTAAAGCGAAGCTTCAGTCCGCAATTTAATCAAAAACTTGAAGCCTACGGGATTGCTGCTACGAAAATACGCGAATCGTTTCTGCAGTTTCTAGCTTTCGATGAGTTATCGAACAGTCTGATGGGAGAAGCGGACTATTCGCTTGCTGACTTACCAAACAATAAATTAGTAAATCACATATGTGCACTGGAGTCCATGGAACTCTCTGAAGAACCAGAGGACGAGGTAAGTACAATATTTATAACTTAGTTATTGATGTTGATTTGTTTTATTGTATATGTACTTTTTCATGACAAAGATCATGCATTTTAGCAGATGTTTTGATATTATTATTATATATAATTCGTAGTGCCTAGACATTTAACCACTCACGCAGTAGTATTAAAGTAAAAAAACTTTGTGAAGCAATCACTAATTCAGTTCAAATGAGAGTAAATTTAGTTAAATGTATTAAAAATCGCCCAGAGCTAGATTTAAGTTTCGAATTCTTGAGTATCGAAAGAAATATTTTTCCGGTTTCGAAGATGTCACAGCCGTGAAGCTGATTCTATTTTCGGTATATTTAGGGAGTGATTTTGCATGCATCACGGATAGCTGAAGGCTGTATTCGCAAATGAAGTGGAAAATGCCGTTAATCAGACGTCCTTGTGTTCTCTATTTGTTATTGGTGTTCATGTTTTGATATCAGTACAATATATTACGTTTATCGGTGTAGATTTTAATCAAATATCCAAAAATTGAGTTCTGAACACGAAACGAAAATAATTTAATGCTAAAACACAGTCAAGCCTAACCCGAAACTGGTTGAATGGCTATTCAAATTTTGAGATTTTTGAGTTTTTGTGACGAGTACAATATCAGTCGAATTTAAAAAGCGGTCTACGTTGATTTGGTTACAAAGCTCTGCTTTGGGGGGATATTCAGAGTCATAGTTGATCAAAAAGAAAGTTCGCGTCATAAACATAGCGTGTTTACACAAGTCAGTGTTTACAGCCAACTGATTTCACTTCCGCTACTGCGTTTTATTCTATTTCATAAATTGGTTTACAGGGAAGTTAAAGTGAAATTGTTTCATAAACTCTTCCTGTTGGTGCTAGCACAGTGTTGCAAAAGGAGAATAACTGAGTTCTGTTCAGTTTCCTGTCTAATAAAAGTAATATTAGTTTATCATATCTTTTCTCTGTGTCGCGGCATTTATCAATTCATTCGTTCATTTGACAAATACCACTCTATTCTTCGCATTTATTCACTGAACCAGTATAAGTAAAAGAAAATTCTTGGATTTATGTTGATGTAGAATAACATATATGTTTTGGTCATGCTAGTCCATTCTTGCAAATTGCTAAATTTTAACTTTGTCTGTTATATAAGACTCGGAAAAAAAGTATCGTTCTTGCATGGCGTACGTCAATGTGACCCATCATAACAATATTTGCCAACTTTCGAACGTACCAAATAGTAGATAATATTTGTATATTGTATACTTTCGATTGTATCTGTGGTTCTGCCGCATATCGACGTTACGATAGTATAAATATTAGACCATGGTGCAGGGGACATCGCTATTCCATTCCTTGTTTGGTGTCCATGATCTGCTTTGAAGACTAATTGACTCATGTGTTATTCTTAGCAGCCGACAAGTAGACAAACGGACAGACAGTCGCAGACAGACAGATTGAAAGACAGACAGACAGAGAAACATGAAGACACAGATAGGCTTGAACATCTTGACTCGTGTCAGTATTGTTCTTAGTTTTAATTCTACCCACTGAACGTAACAACAATAATTGTGTGTGTATGACAGGAACGAGAGCCAGTCCACAGACTTTAGATAAATATCATGTCAAAAGCTTGTTATGTTAGTTGATAAGGACGCAAACGTTTCCGCTCATATCACAGTACAGAGGAAGCTGCGGTGAATCTACTCGTGATAAGAACCAAAACACGTCCACACGCGAGAAACCCAGCGAACTAACGATTGTTCTAACGTCCACTGTCCATCGTCCGGGTTTTAGTACATGCCGGTAGACATACACACACACACACACACACACACACACACATAGAGAGAGAGAGACAGAGAGAGAGAGACAGACAGACAGACAGACAGACAGACAGACAGAGACAGAGACAGAGACAGAGACAGAGACAGACATACAGACAGACAGACAGACAGAGAGAGAGAGAGAGATTGAAACAGTCAGACAGAGATGATCGGCAGACTAGCGCAAATATCGACTTTGCCGAAAAATCGGCAATAGTGTGTCTAACATTAGGCCTAGCCTACATTGCTTAATGCTTTGTTGCTACAAACATATAACTCCGAGTTAATTACTAAACTACATTATTTCGGGCCCCAGACAACTTATGTGTTCAAGTGCCATCCATGAAAGGCACTCAGCCTTTTAGGTGACCGAGCTAAGTAACGTGATGGTCCGTGGACACACCTTAACTAATGTGATATCATTTGGTTAGCTTGAAAGTTGAATAGAATAAGCTTTCTACCAAACCTACTTTGCAGAAACTGTTTTTTACTCTCGTTTTAACCGTGGATTTGAAACCGGTTTTGATTTACTATGCAGGAAGATCTGAACTTTTTATAATATTTAAAGCGAAACTAATGAAGTTGTCGGGACCGGATTCGGCGCAAGTCTTCGATGTTGGTCTTCAGCTCGATTGAATGAGATGTGTTTTTTTGTCATTTTGGTGAAAAGTTTATATTCGATGTGGATGAGTAGAATTTTTTTGTAAAGTTTATTTATTAATGACGTTGGTACAACATTTACAGTGACGTGCAACGGAGTTTACAGGAATTGAAGAGAGTACTAGTTTAATGTAGTTCGCAAGGTTGCAGTTTTTATTCTATATTATATTGACGAGTTTGCCCCATTTCTTAATAAAGTCTTCCTCAGCATGAGATAAATAAATAAAAGCTGGGAGATCATGGTGGGTGTTATTAATGACATTACGATAGATGTGATATTTAGCTATTAAGATGATGTGATTTAAAGCGACATCTATTTTTTTCCATTTCGAATAACTCCATAAACACACATTGTTGTGAAACTGAAAGACGCCAAAAATCAGTAGCAAAAGTACAAGTGATATAAACATATGTTCGATAGTTTGGATACAAGGGTGACATATAATGGACAGTTTTCTGATTCACTAAGTTGCATTTTATGGAAAAGTACATTTGTGGGGAGAATATTATGCAGTATTTTGTACTGGAACATCGAAATTTTTGTTTCGTTGGTAACTACGAATGGTAAGAGGTAACAAAGAGGAAGGTCGTCTTCAGAAATTCCGTGTCTAAGTATTGTATACGCATTCAGCCTTTCAGGCGACTGTCTGCAACTCCGGTAGATCGCAGAGACCACCTAATCTGTCGCCTCGCAATTAGTTTTGTCAAAATCAGAAGTCCGGTTAAAAAACTAATGTGTAATTTCTTAGTTTTTCAAACGAATAGATTCTGTGTTTCTGTGTCAGTCAAACAAAAGAATCGAAGTACGCGCAAAACTGTTCATTTCTTCCCAGATAACTCGAGCTAAAGTGCGATTAGATAGTTTTCGCGCTCGAGTTCGCGCGCTTCCCAGACCCAATCCCCCTTTCTCGATCAGGCGGGTACATTTTCTGGCAAGCCCGTTTTCTGGACTAATTTTACGAAGAAAGGGACTAGTGGAACAACTATAACAGATTTTGCTGCGAAGATCAGTGATTTATATACGTATTTAACAAACGTCATCTTTACCATATTTGGATGTAGCCACTCTGGCAAACAAACGTGAGAATAAATTTGATGACGTACATCACTAATTACAACATATTTGCAACAAAAGCATTTGGAAGAATTTTGTATATTTAATTGTGGTATGATCCGTGCATTTCGTAAAACTATACATCGAATTTATTATCAACTTAGGAAAGAGTTAATTTTCTTAGAATTGTGTTTCTTTAAAAAGTTAAGCACATGATTTTGAAACGGAGTAATTTTAAAGTTGAATCCTTCCTAATTTATGTATCCTGTTATGTTCCAACTATTGTCTATACACTTTATATAGAGTTGTGCTTTAGTACAGCTAGTGTGAACACGGTATAACTTTCAACTTCTTATGCAGCAACTATTCGGGCTGTATGTGTTGTTGTTGTAATGTGATATTTTGTCTGTTGAGACGTTTTAAAAATAAAGTATTTTGCTTTTGAACAAACTGTTATTTCATGTCAGAACCGACGAGTACACTGACATCCTAACCCTACCCCTAACGGTTAGGTTTAGTATCAGAGTTGGAGTTAGGGTTAGTGGAAGGGTTGGGACAGTGCGCTCGTGCATTATGACATGAAGTAGATATCACCAAACATGTGAAAAAAGGTGTGAAAACAACAGCAAAGATCTCAGTTCCAGAACTCGGTAGCCAAACATTTTAGTCTCGCAGGCTCCCACTCATTCAATCATATGTCTCATATGACTGTTTGTGGAATTTCTCCACATCATGGTAGTAACGACACCCGTAAACGCAAAGAACAAAACATCATTTTCAAACTTGGCACGCTAGTATCTAATGGGATCAACAAACAGCTGATTTTTCTAAACCCTATATCACATTTTAGTAATTTTAACCAGTGGTGTAACTTCGATTTCGATCCACATAAATTTTCCAAAAACAATATAAACCTTCACCCACAATCCCCTCTTTTGCTCTGACGAAGGGCTAGCGTTCGAAACGCCTGCTCAAACCTTTCACCCTCACGGCAAAAAACATAACACATCAACTTTTGGTTGAGCAACTTCAATATTTGGTCTACTCGCCAACGTAGCCGGAAAACCTAGTTTACCACAGACCACGAGACATCGAATGAACTTCGGCTTTCGAATCATGATCAAAGTGAAACTACAGCAAACCTAACCTGTGGTGATGATTTCTTTTTTCAAAAGTGAACTTTTAGACTTACAAATTACAACCATTAACGAACGCGTCATTTGACGTGTTGAACACTGCAGCCAGTCTCGGTCTCTGAGTGCGAAGTTTGCTCAACACCGACAGTTTACAAAAAGCGTATTTTTTACAAATTTAAATTGCACATTTCCGTACGATATTGGACTTTACACGGAATACGCCTGTTATCATTTCTCGGTGAAGCAATACAATGCATGCCCGTACGCATATACTTACACCACGTACTGTCTGTTAACGAATCGAGTTATCTTTGTGTGTGTTCAAATAAGTATAACAATTTCCAGAGGAAGCATTGTTTCTGCAGCCAAAATCATGTTCCATCGCGTGCTTGTAGTCATGAAGAGAACCTTTATCTTCAGAGTACCCAGTAATAATTCATACAACTCAGTAAACACTTTGGCGTGACAAGCACGCGTTGTCAAGAAATATTTTAGAATTCGACTTACATATGAATCATCAAAAACTAAACTTATTGTTGGGTCATACGTTGAAATTCTGATTTCTATGCATCGCATCTAATTTCTATAAATCAAATATTAGGTCTAGTAGCTCAGCTGAAAATAAGGCCGCGAAACTATAGAAGTCACCATATGTTTTGAAGCCACCAGAATTACTTACGTTTGAAAAACGTGATGCCTGAAATGAATGGAGCGTGAAACTTAATTACTCATACTGAGATTGATCGACTAAAGTAGATATGGTATGTTTTGGCCTTGAGGGTGGACGGTTTTCCGCTCAGGTGTCGAGCTCTTGAGGGAAAAAGAAGGTGAAGCAACTTAAATGGTTTTCAAAAAACTTTATATTTTCAAATCTTTCTGGCCTACCTTTTGAAAGAAAAGTACACTTTACTCTAAAATCCTTCATCCTCACTGTGAAAAACATACCATATCAACTTTTGGTTGATCAATCTCAATATTGGCCAAGTGGTCTGCATAGAAAATTCTAGTTTTTTAAAAGCTAAGTTTTCAGAGTTAATTATACCGATATAGTATTTTATACTGGACCTGAACTAGCCCTCGTTTCATATCGCAAAATAATACAAACATCTGTATGGCAAGTTAGTCCAGGACCTGTTTCTTGAAGAGTAGAAAAAAAGGCACTTCAATCAGGTAGTTGTTTCTCAGGCAAACCTACTTAAGAGATATACATTGTCAAGGCTCTTTTATCATGCTCGTATATGGCCAGAACTTGTTTTAACTAGGATTAGAGGTCTTCAAATGGGAAGAACACATCGCTGAAAGTGATGAAATAAAACAAATTTGGAACAGACGGACCATTTAAAATCGTGTAGAGGGACTAAAAGAATGAATTTTGCAATTTTTTTTCGTATAATCTTGCTTTTTAGTATGTTTTCGTCAATTTAAATTGCTTGTTTCATGACAGTTTATCATCTTTCACAGAAATGAGGTAAAGCGAAATTTCAGTGTGTGGGCCAGAAAGTGGCAGTCTCATGACAACATTTCCTACATGCAGCATTCATCAGTTTGCAAAGGGACCGAGTGACAGGGAGACAAGAATTAAGAACCACTGATCTCGGAGTCCCGTGCTTATAAACTCTCATATTTGTTTCTTGTTTATTCAAACTTTGTTATCTTAAGTGCATAAAAAATTTTGCTTTCACCCGCTGAAAGAGGAAATTTTACCTCTCTCAGTTTGTCACATGTGTACAGTTCACACTTTGCATTTCTTAAATGTAATTTTCGATCATCTTTACCAGTTCTACCATTACAATCAAGATTAATGGGACACGTATCAGACCGAGTTATACTGTGAAATATAATTTCTATGAAATATGGCCAGATGTCATCAAGTAAGCACTCGAAGAGATGAAAATATTCTAAAAAGCAAAACAGAACAAGTTTGTTTGAGCTAAGGGAACACTCGTTATTTATGCCAGGAGGTTGAAAGAAATGGGGGGTGGGGAGTTTGGCGTTATATTTATTCTGAAAGGGGGGTCAAGGAAGAAATATATCAAAAGTCGGGGGGTCAGATATATTCACTTATTATTTGTAATAATAATAATGATAATTTATGGTGGATCTTGTAATTAAGTTCTAAGTTGAATAGGAGGGTCAACAGTTATAAGTTTTATTACAATTGCTTAAGAATCATGCCAACCTCCCCTGGCATTAACTATGAATGGTCCCTAAAGTGCAGGACGGCACGTACGGATGTAAGTGGATTAGGAATCGTCAAACTTGAGTTGGTTGTAAACATTAAGATTATATTTGTGGTTTGGACCACATACAGTGACGTATTATTCGAGATTTATTTCATTTATTTCCTTGACGATGTCTTCTTCATATTTGAAATATAAATAATATATAATGTATACAGTCAATCCCGAAAACGTTGTCCAAATAGAAAATATAAATAATAAAATATATCTCACACGTGACCATATGCATATCAAGTATATTAAACTAAAATACGTTTGTATGCAAACTAGGTACGGTACAAATTCTGTTTATTATCGAGTTGAGTTCTTGAATTAAATGGTAACTTAACTGGGTGTATTTTTGCATATAAACATGGTCACGTGTGAGATATATTTGTATATTTGTATTTTCTTTTTGGAGAACGTTTTCGGGATTGACTGTATATAATATAAATGCCAATTACAATTTCGGACCATATTTACGATGATATGGCAAAACGGCCTAGAACTCGGGTTTGTTTAAAACTAAACGTGACCTAGTTATATCAACAATAACTTGATGGTAATCACTGGCATTTTATGGGCATAGGAATAAGTAAAAATCATTTGATATTCCAGGATCATTCCAGAATTCTCCCGTTTGTTGCCAGTTGCGTTATTTTTTTTATGTATACAACTTCGAAAAGGAAACTTCTCACCAGCTCATCGTGATACGTGGGCTGCAGTTTGTTAACAAAACACTTCAGAAGTGACTATCATATAACATCAATAATTAACCAGGACGTCATTTTATTCAAAAACATTACTGGTACATGTTCTGCAATTTTAAATATAATATTTAGTTTTACTTATTGTTAACTTCCGTGACAGAAAGAGTTATACAATTCCGTCTAGCCAAACCCACCCAAACAAGGAAATTCCGGAGAGTTCGTTTGTACGTCAAACTCTTTAAAAACACCACAGCAATTTTTCTGTTATAAAAGTGAAAATATTTGTATCAAAGGATTATCTCTTCACCTTACTGCTGGATAGACTTCAGTGTAGAGTCTTTGTTGATATTGAACGATAATAGTATCGCTAAGCTGTGCCAGCTCTCAGACGCCTTGAGAACCAAGAAATGAAGGATGACACGATTATGAGCAAGGTAATGCTTAATATAAGGATTT
>JANVCK010158864.1:0-11044 GCA_026546655.1 Epizoanthus illoricatus
CCGGATATAAGTCCCCCCCGTTTATAAGCCCACCCAAAACCCCTTAGGAACAAGTATAAGCCCAGGGCTTTAATGTGGGATTTTACGGTATGTAATTGTATGGATCGTTTATCAAAGCAACGTTTTTCTTTCCCAGACCTAGAAAGAAATACAATTCAAATATCCGGCGATGTATCATTTGACACGACCGACTTCTAGCCACTAGCTCAGGCTTCAGAGGTCCCGAGAAAGGTTGCCTAAGCTAACTCGCGAGGTATTGCTCTTAGACCTATCCAATACATCATATCTAGGAGCTGCCTCATGACGCTCATTTCTCACACTTGGAAAACAAGGTAAGAGAGATATTTGTTATTAGCACTTGGATAGCTATAAGGTCATGTTAGAAAAATAGCTGGCGAGCGTCTCCGTCCAACCATCACAAAAGCCCCCGGCCCTAATTGAGTAATTATGTTTTCTTTACCTTTAAATCGCTTCCGACGATGTCCAGAATGTGTCAAATCCACATATAAGGGGTTCAAAATGACGATAAAACAGTTAATTTACTTTAAAGATCAAAATCCAGAGCCGAATCTCGTGTAGTCGCGCTGAGACATACTAGGATAAATCAACTTGTATGAATCAATAAAATCATTGAGTTGGAATAGATATCTTGCCTTCTATTTCTTGGTCAGTATTGAGCCATCAAACAATATGTGCTAAGAAAACCACTCTCTTTACCATAACAATTTGGTAACAAGGAAGCTAACCATCTGATTGTTTTTCATGGCCTAAAGTTGAGACTTTTTCGGTTTTCGAGTGGTGTGCTTCAACATGTCAATCTCGTGAGTGGCGCATCCAGTCAAACCCTCGAGTGGCTTAGTTGCCGAAAATATACTCACACTCACATTGAGAACAATTGAAAATGAACCTGTTTCAACTGGGAAAATAGAAACCGAAAATCTAATTATCAGTTCTAAAAAAATGTAATATTTTGACTTCGGTTGTGGAATTAAGGAAATATAAAGATGCGGATTAACTCACGAACTCGAGTTTAAGAATGATCTATAATAATTAGATTTATTTATCGAAATAAAGATGCTAATAATAACAGCAGTATATAACGAATGTTTTCGTTATTGACGTGATTTTGTTTTAAAACATAAAAAACGATTATTAGTAAAATTGACAATCTCGCAACAGCTTTATTGGGTACAACTAATCGTACAGTTTAATAGGTTGAGATACGTAATCAGGACGATAAATGCTGATTGTACGAGAGTATAGCTTCAGGTAAGCGCTGTTCCAATCAAAATACACAATGAAAACCCAATAAAAGATCCACAAGGAAGAAGTCACGCGAAAGCTGTAGCCCCTTTTATAACTTGTTGCATGTTAAATACACATAATGTTGGTAAAAGAAATTTGTTATGAGTTATCCAAAAGTTAATTGAAAAGGTATCAACATTTCTAAAGAACGGAAAACGTTCTTATTGACACGCAAGACATATCTGAATTTCTAATATCGTCATCTGCGGTGTTGATATGCCAATTGTTATATCATCCGGTGCCAATATCGACCATTAGTCGGCTGTTAGTGTGGCAGTCACAGTTGATTTCACTATGGTTTTTATTTTATTAAAAACAAATGTTTAACATTAATTCTTACAATAACGAAAGTGATAGTGTTTACAAACTTTTTCTGTAAGTACTGCCGTTAGAAGTATAAATCTTAGCCAAATGATGGACACATTTATTGTATTGGTTTATAAAAACCGATTTCAAGTTTTGCTGAATTACACAAGGTGATAACTGACAAGCTATATTATTGGATAAGTCTTTCTTAGCACGACTGAGCACGTGGAGTGTGAATTTAATTGTATTGAAAACTTACATATTCAAACAATAAGAATCAATACAAACTCTATATGACGAGTCATATCATTCATAACTGACTGAATGTAAGTGATTCAGTCAACTTTGCATGGCAAGCTTTAAGTTACAAGGGTATGTTTGATGATTGTCAACAAGTGAACAACTCACAGTGTCGTCTTGGCACGCAACACTATGAAACACGTCGATGCAGTCAGATTAAATGAATCAACAGGGAATCAAAACGGAACGATACTTTACTTGCTGCATCTGAGAGTGCCCATCTTTGGATTCCGCAATAACATTATATGTGTTCATTTTATATCCAAAATTGCTATCGTGTTTATTTGTTACTTAAAGTTAAAATATTACTGCACCTATACCATATAAACACAAAGTTTTCAGACAAAGGATGATGAAGATGATGATAATAATAATAATAATAATAATAATAATAATAATAAAATAATAATAATAATAATAATAATAATAATAATAATAATAATAATAATAACGAAGTATTAATAATGTTTTTAAGGAAGCTTCACAAGAGTATACATAGAGATTCTTGCCTTCTTCATAAGTTTGCGTGCTGGTGTACTATAGTTGCTTCAAGTATAGTATCGATAGTAATTCGCTATCTATATCTGGGCTGTTGTGCTTGGAAATGCTAATGATAGACAACTTGATGTTTGTCAACAAGTGAACAGCTCACAGTGTGGTCTTGGCACGCAACACTATGAAACACGTCAAGTCTTTCTCAGTATCACAAATTTCCTGTAACTGTATACCGCTGCACTGAGTGTTACCAATAGTACGAGGGGAACAAGTTGAAAGACTAAACAAATACAGCCTATTTCCTTATCATTTTTTTGCTTTCTGCTTTCATTGAATTGAAAACGACATTTTTTGTCACTTTCGAACCTTTCGTTTCTGATGTCGTAGAGTGCCGCAAATTCCATTCGATGTCCCATTTAATTTAATTTCATTTCCATTCTCAAATTTACCGTGTATAATCTTACTTTAACATGTTTCAGTATAATTTATTGAAAGATAAGATGGATAACAGGTGATTTGATTACCCCTTTTCGCAGTTTTATTCTTAAATTTATCACATAAATCAGATCTTATCTTTGACTTTAGCATGTTTCATTACAAGTTGTCGAAGGTCAAAAGAAATAACCACTAAGTTAGTAATTATCAAAGTTATTATAGCATTGTAACAATCACAACACCATACCTTGATCTGCCATACTGAGGGATTTTGGCAACCCTGAGTTTCCTACGCATCGTCCTGAAATTATATTCTTGACGTATGTTAGTCGTTTTTCACTGGCAGGACATCGACAAGAACAGCAAATATCATCAACACATACAGCGTGCGCGTCTTGACAAGTTGATTTTAATGTGCAAGGCGTGTTTCGTGCCTTGCACCACGCTGGTGGACCGCATCGAACGATGGAGAATATATCCCCATTGGGATCACGAGTAATCTCAGTGGCAGAGATGTAGCACGACTCTCTGAGATGTGACAGGAAAACAAGTCCAACAAGATGAAAAATAGTGTGGATCATTGCATTTGTAGTCGCTTAGAATCGGATTCTTTAGAGGAGGTTGTGAAACGAATCTTTGCTGATCAACTGTATTATAGGCTTGTTATTCCTTTACTGCTATATGCAAATTTTGTCGAAGTTTATCGCAGTTATTACACGTCATACGCAACTGAGAAGCCGACAGTGAGAGCTCACGAACACATGCGCAGTCATTTGTACCCACTCGTCCGGAAAATGGTATTTTATATACAGACTACAGTCAGATATTTTCCTGCCAAGCCTGATTAATCTGACATGTGCTTCCCTCTGAAGAAAGCGAAACAAAATCAATTCTTCTGTAATGACTTCTGGTCTCTTTGTTCCTGTTCGCCACCAGTTAATAGGAAGGATATATTTATTTGTCACGAAAATAAACCAAATCCATAGTCATTTAGTATTAATTACTTTGTTCTTACAAATCTATAATCTGTTCGTGCAAACACACTGGCCACTACATTTACCCGAAGCATTGTAGAATTATTTATAACAAAGATAGTGACAAGTTATGCAAACAAAGCATTGTGGTCAACAAGACTACAGGAACTGCGGTTGCTGACACAACTTCATTAGTCACGACATGTTATTTATGATTGCAGCTACCTTCACGAGTAGTCTTTGTATTTGTTTGTTTAACTTTTTGTTTCACTTTCCTCCTTTAATCGTAAACTATCGTGGTTATGTCTCCATTATCATAGTTGCTTTATTTACGTATACTTTGAAATTCATGGAAATTGAACCCGTTTTGAAGAAATATTGGTGTGCCCAATGCGCCTTGAGGCGAAATTTACTATTGTTTCTCAGTGAGACGGGAAAAAGAGTATCTGTAGAAAGTTCCAGTTTCTTTAGATGAACACGAAATTAATTAAATTGTGTCCATTGTTTCGTTTTCTTTTCCGGGGAAAATATCCCAGACAATAAAGCACTAGATGGGCCTATAACTAATTGTTGACACTAAATTCCAGCAGTTTTGAAACAGCACTGACGCATATTGAACACGTTCTCCGTTTTCTTTCGTTTCTTTTTCTTTTTAAAGTGCTGATTGCGAACCTTTCACGTTTTTGTGTGTAAAGGAACCGCCCAAACTATAACACATTTCTTTAGAATGTGGATGTTACGTCATTGGATGGTATTGATTTACGTCTTTATATGTGAAGATACTAATGCGCGATTTACCCCTTTATATGACTTTGCATTCATCCACTTCCATCTAATTGTAACCATTCCACAATAATTAATCCTGGTGATCGATGTTTGTTGCATAATCAAAACTAAACATAACGCCACAGCATAACAATTTATTGGAGAGAATATGGATTCAAATAACAGGTATTAATTTATCTTTCTTAGGCTAACTATTAACTCATATATAGCTATAGAGAACAGATTGGTGAAGATGAAAAACCAATAGCATCAAAATCTGGAACAGGTAGCATTTGAACAGCTGCCAATAATACAGTTGTTAATATATCTGAATATAATGCAATTACGGCACATTCCAATATTACTGTCTCAAAACAAAAATGAGCGCGACATTGAAAATGCAGCTCGTTTTCCTCATATTACAATCGATCTATACCATGTGTACGTCTTTCTTTGACATGATAATCCTTATACTTTCTTGGTGTTTAGTAATAGGATCTATTGACGTCGTATTATTCTGGCTATGTCGTGATACGGCGTGAAAGCCTATGCTCTGATGAGCCTATCCGTCAGGACGTAGAGGAAAAGGCCTCTCATAGCATCCTATTTACTACATATAAGATACTGAGGGGTTACCACAACACGGATCACGGAAGTTTAATATTGGTCTCATGATCATGTTATCTACTTGGCTCCCATGTAAATAGAAACACATGTTCACTTACACTTAGAATGAAACTGCATTCCACGATTCACGAGCTTAGTTACACAACACTGAAAATGTTATTCGTGTAATCACGAGGGAGTAATAAACGAACGTAGATTTGCATTTAGATGAGCAGTACAATACAATGTAATACAATAGGTTTATTAGCCACCCTCAAGGGGCTTTTCAGGTCTAATTTACAATGTAAATATAACTATCTACTACTGATGAATCTACAAAAAATGGCGTTAAAAAAGCTAATGATCAAGTAAAGGGGACGACGCAACTAGTAATGAAGGAATAGTTAAAATTAGGAATCAATCTGAGTAATAATTTAAATCTATTTTAATATCTGACCAAGTTTGTAAAAGGTGTTCTTTAGTTTGTATTTAGAATTGTTTATTGGCTTTGTGTTTTTAAGTTCGTTCGGAAGTGAATTCCATAGCGTTGTGGATATATACACTGAGGAAGGCTGTGCCAAGCTGTTCTATAAAGAGAGGTATTTGAAGTTCTGTTGCGGTCGTGTACTGCAGATCGCTTTGTGAACATGGAGGTCAAGTAACTTGGTGCTAGGTTGTTCATACATTTGAACATCAGTACAGCATCTCTGAAAAAGTGCTTAAAAGAGAAATATTTTTATTTATCCGGTCGCAGTGTAAGACTGTCATCTGTATACATGTATTTCAGAAAGCTTGACGCTGCCATTTTATTTATGATTATTTGACTTAATATTTTATGTTGAAGTCCTTGGCGATGCATAGTTGGTGAACTGTGATGAATTGCGTTCCATCCTCAACCAATAACGAAAGTAGTCGTTTCCATAGAAACAGCTGCATTTCCTTGAGAATTTCAGACTTTAACCCCATTTTCATAGCATGCCAATGTACAAGGAGGAAGGGAAGGATTAATGGTTTAATGGAGCTATCTGTTTCAAATTTGCTCAACATAAATAGTTTTCAAGCCACAAGGAGAATTGGACATGTGCAGCTTTTCTGTGAGGTTGTTTTTGATGAAGCCGTAAATAAACGATATAAAAAAATGATAAAAAAAAGGAAAACGATGTTCTTCTTTCTATTTTTTTATGATTTAGTCAGTTTACTATATTGGATGCAGTGCTATCACAACAAAATTACTTTCAGGGCAGGTTTAATGGCAATATTTCGACTAGCAATTCTAGTCTTTACTGAAGTCAGAGCTAGATTTAGAGATCCAACATCAAGTTGTACAACAGTTTTTCTTGCGTCGTGCGGTCCTCTGTATATTGAAACGATTTCATGAAACGGGTTGCTATGCTATAAAACATACGACCGAGAAGAATTTCTGGGTATCCGCTTATTACTCTGCATTTGCGACTTGGTTACGAGAATATCCAACACGAACTTATCAAGGCTACTTGCAGTTTCCATGGTAACGAAGGAGGAAGAATAGGAAGAAGGAAGAAATCCAAATGGCCGACTAAAAATTCAAATATGGCGGGTTTGTGACGTCAAATGACGCCATAGCAACACATAGATTGATATTCCTTACATCGAAATTAGTTATTCTGCATCTTCTCGTTTATAACCTGCACAGGGAACCCATCGGAAAGCAGATTTAATGCGAATACCGTTCGTTATCCATCGAGATGACTCGTCATACGTGTCAGACATTATAGACTCTGAAACCGCTGGGAATCGGAGATCAAATTGAAATATCGTGTTTCAAACCCACCTCATTTGCCAGTGCGTAATTAAATTAAATTTTAAATTATTTAAATTAATTGAAACACAAGACTTTAAATTTCTCGCGGTTTCAGAGTCAGTAATACCCTGGGTGCCAGAGGTTCTTCCCGCTCATACGATCGCACAACGAGGCCGTAGGCCGAGTACAAGCGCCGAAGGAGCGAGCGAGCGTGAGGCCGATCGCGAGAAGACTCGCGATCGGCCTCCGGCCTCACGCTTCGTTGATGTCGGCCTTCGGCCTCCGTTTTCAGTTTTATTCTCCGCCGCTTGAGCGGGTCTAACCACTGGCACCCAGGGTAAGTCAGTAAGTAACGCTTAGCACTAATGACGAGCCATCTCGACCGATAACGAGTGGCGCTCGCATTAAATCGGCTTTCTGATGATACCGAGGGAAAAGAGACAACAACAGACAGGTAGCAACATTAGCAGCAAAGCTTATTTTAAAAGACAAAAACAACATGTGGGTTCCCTGTGAAACCTGCTAAAACATACTTAATACAGAAATGATAATTTATTATCCCTAAGGAACGGGAAAAAAAACATTTTGTTTTTTATTGGTTCTTTTTCTTTCGCTCGTGATTTACTATGCTTCCTTCAACGACTTCGCGTGTGGGCACAATGTGCTAGATAGAGTAAGAGTTTAAGGTTAATGATTGATTTTGAGAAAATCTGTTGTCGTCAATTTACATATTCTTATGGAGACATCTGTGTATCGTATATCGCGCTATAAAATATTTCCTTTGCCAAGGTGCCAACTCTGTTGATCTCTGAACTCTGCCAAGTGCCACCGTTCAATTGCCAGTTGTCCGATCCATAATTTGTTTTTATATCAGTCGAAATACTTTTTAAATTTCGAAAGCTGCTTCGTCATTGCTGCGTTGTGAGTTACTTTAAACTTAACTATTTCAACAAAAAACTGTTTTATTTCCTAGAATGTACGTGTATGTGACATGAACCCTTTGAAAGTTGAAATAATGCAGTTCAAGAAGACGAGATCGAGTAGAGAAACTATTGTACAAAGCCAAATGGTATCTCTGAAGATTACCATATTTGACCACTATTCAGTCCAACTTGATAGTTACATATTCACACCACACATGAATAAACTACTATGTCAGTCAACGTTACGTAGTCAGTTCACAAACTTAGTATATGGCCTTTGCTACAGCGTAGAGAATAACTGTTGTGAACCGCTTTCAGCGGTCTGGCTAAGAACCTAAAGTACTGGAACCTGCATGTGCTCCATGTAAACAGGTAGCTGACAAGCCCTGTCAAGAGCACTTACCGTATATACTACAACTTTGTCTGTATCTGTAACAATATAAATAGAGAGATTATACTCTGCTTCTATAGTAATGCAGAGAAAAATTGACATCGGTTCAAAAGGATTACAGCTACTCAGTTACATTTCATTTCATATATATTTAAATTGTTTTTTTAAAAATATAAGTAAGTTTATCTTAACTTAAAAATGACGCGATTTACCAAGTTCAGCAAGCTGGCGAAGCTACAGACTGAAGTAGGTTTTGGAGAAATTATTTGAAAATAACTCAATTTTTAATCTGATTTTTAACATTTGTCACTCTCTTCACTCACCCTAAACTAAACTGAGCCTGTTTCACAAACGATGCACAAAACGCAGAAACTGCGAACCTTGTTTTGATATGTATCCAACTTGGCATTTAAATATATATAATGGCTGGTTTTGTTGTGATCATGTCAGATCTATTCTAAATTAGCCTGATTTCAGACTACTGCAGATGTGCACTGTGCGAACTGTTCAGCTTACCTCCTATTACATTACGAGTATACCTTGTTAAAAACACGTATTCTAGTCTGTAATTGATAACACATGGTATACGATAGAGTACGTTCTATAAAGTTGATTTATTCAAACCCTTCGGCGAATAGGCGGATGTGCTACGTTAATTAACAGGATTATATAAGGATCATGGAACAGGTTAGAGTTCAGTACAGCAATTCCTACAGCAATTCCATTCTTACCTTCCCGCTGCATATGTAGTTTTGCTGGTAAGTCCGAGTTGCCCACACACATTTTGTTAATGTATGTTGGCCGCTTATCACTGGACCTACATCTACACAAACGCGAACAACATCTGGTGTCTTCACAGTCACCTTGGGCCTCCCGACACACAGCTCTTTGGCATGTTACATTTGTTCTGTGCCTCTGGCAGCCACTATCAGGCAGTTGCTGTTGACATGTCTTTGGATAAAACAAATCTCCCTCGGCTGAACGAACCATGGTGATAGCAGTCGTGAGAACGGACTTTTTGAACTGTACATTGAAAAGTAAACTAACGCAAAGAATAATTTTGTACAACATTGTGGCAGAATTGCTCATCGTCTCTAAATCTCTAGTAGTGATTATGGCCACTGAGTTATCTATAAACCTCACTTGAGTTGTGCGTAATGACGCGGTGCAGATCTGTGGATTAGTATACCATTCATACGTACCTGAATGAAAGGTATAGTTTTCCTACCACGCCTGTCTATAAAACACAGAGCACAAAGACGGGATGTCACTGGTTGACCTGTTTCCTCCTGCGGTGCATGTCCGTTCGAATAACAAATTCCAAATACAATGCATTAGTTCAGAACCTATTTATGTCCTGCCAAAGTGTTTGTTGATTAACCAAACTACCTTCAATCCGTAAGCTTCTATGAAGATATTAAAGAAAGGGATGTCGGTATTATTCAGTAAGTGAGATATGTGAGTAGGCGGATGTTTATTTATTAATTGTACGGTATTTGCGGTGCGGATGTAACTATTGATCATGAATAAAGAAGAATATTTTTTGTGAGGTCATTGATAAAAATTAAGGATTAAACGTATCACATTATAGTTCAATTTCAAGTTTGTTAGTGTCTTGTTGTTAGTGTCTATTATGGCAATGTGTTTACCACTTTATTCAAGGTTTTGTTAAAAAGTTAATTATAACTAACTAGTAACTAATGATAGTTACCATTGTACACCCATCATTGCTTTCATAAAGGGGTTCTTTATAAACGCTATAATACAAAAAAAAATAGTTGAAATTCTGTGGTTTATTTAAAACGGTAGGTGTCGGAAGAGTTTACCAACGCTACCTGTATGCGTGCCAAGATAGCAAGATGTTTTTCCAATTCAAACCGTGGTAACGGCATATTTAACGTTTTCGCACGTACCGCAAAAGCATGATATATGAATAGCCACATGCTAGAGTAAAGTGATTTGTTAGGGATGTATTGCCTGATATAAAGAAATATGCCAAGGCATTTCGTAAGACGCCGGTGTCATTTATGGCAGCACATCGTCCGAGGTATATGTGGAGGTGAACGAGAAACGGCGAGGAAGAACAGAAAGAGCTATCAGAAGAAAATAAGTATTCCTGGATGGATGGCTAAGACCAACCCGTGCTTTGATTTCATAAATTACTGAATTACTGGCAAGAAACAGACAATACAATGTCTACAGAGGCCGCCTTAATTTAATACGAAACTGACAGACACACCTACTACTTACTACTTTGGAAGAAGTGTTTGAACCGCTGCCAGTTTATGTATGGTAAAAGGGGGCACTATCTATATAGCAATTTCTAATAGTTTTAAATTTAATTTAATTTAATTCAAAATAAAACCTTATGTCTGGTGGCGATATCTTGATGACATGTTCATAATTTGGACTGGAAATGAGGATGACTTGAAGGAATTCATTGATTATTTAAATAATGTACACTCGACAATCAAATTTACTTCGGAACAATCATTTACTTCAGTCACATTTTTCGACACTGGTATCCATCACAGACGGTAAAATCTCAACAGATCTCTGCGTAAAGCCAACTGACACCCACCAATATCTCTTTAGCTCGTCTTGCCACCCATATCACACAAAATTGTCAATTCCGTACAGTCTCACACTACTTCTCCGCCGCATTTGTTCAGATGACATAACATTCAACGGACGCTGTGATGTAATCGCAGAATACTTAAGGTACTTGCATAATCTCGTTCCCAGATTCCTCTCAGGGGCAGAA
>JANVCK010159197.1:0-11042 GCA_026546655.1 Epizoanthus illoricatus
TAATAATAATAATAATAATAATAATAATAATAATAATAATAATAATAATAATAATAATAATAATAATAATAATAACAGCAACAACAATAACAATAATGATAATAATAATGTGACGCATTTTGATGTGTTTATAATACTACAGCACTAATTAATAAAAAAACTGCTAAAAATAAGAAAACCTTATTTTAGATAAATGGGTTTTCAAAAGAGACGTAAGATTTGGCAGCGAAAAGCTATTTAATGCTGAGACGGTTACATATAGTTGTATAGAAGCAGATACACAGACAGACAGACAGATAAATAAAGAGACATTAGACATCAAATGAATATAAAAACAATTGAAGATAAGAGTCATAAGAGCAGTGAATATACTGAATACATTATTTCTGCCGCGTTGTTGCTATTACAGATCCTGGATGGGTTAAAGTCTCCCCCGGAGGTAGCGCTAGACGCCATGCAAACTGGCCTAGAGGTTAGTTAAACGTTCCAGGAAACGCGATGGAAACCCAGGTTTTGTATTAGTGTTTTGCAAAATAGGTGTCATCCATATTAAACAAAATTCAAATCCGGACATCAACGTTGTTTCAGTATCTTGGTAAATTCCTTGAAGTTTCAAGTTGTAGCTATGGTGAGTGATATCTTCAGCTGTTAGTGCATGTGTAAAGTAAGCAGGAGTCACCAAATCTAGAGTCAATTTCGAATGTTTCGAAATGAAGGTCTAAAAACGCCAGGATTGATATCTTTAGCTATCACTGCATGTTTGATATGAGTAGGAGACTCACCAAATTTAGGGTCAATTTTGAATGTTTAGAGAAGCACACGAGAGTCATTGAGAGTGCACGAGAGTTGGTGGTCAAACGAAAACGAGAGTTTGAACGCTCATCAGCTCTCATCAACTCTCATACTCGTTTTATCCAGCCTTAAGGTCATTTTCGAAAGTTTTCAAATGGAGGCCTGGAAGCGAGTCGCCCCAGAACTTTATTTGCGCGGATGGATCTGAGAGTTGCCTGCAGAGGAGACTAGGCCTAACGACACCGAATGTTTTCCTGGCATCAACCGCTTTTCTGCTGGTTCTTCTTTGCTTACTTTGTTGAACTTAGCTCAACTTTCTCGACATGTCGGCGACAATACCTGAGTAAGTCGGCGAGAGCTCTTGGAACTGAGAAGCAGTTAACATTGCTGTTAACTTTTAGCCAGTATAGCCGCGTTCAGGGGAAGAGATGGGGGTGGGGGAGCGTTCGTTTTGTCTCGAAACTCCCATCTTAAATAATAGGGACACGTGCGCACGTGTTACTGTTTATTGCCGCCGATGGGGCTTATACCAGTAAATGGTGGGTGGTGTCTTCGTTTCAGTGGAAGTACTTTCTTTAAAATCTAGCAGCTGCTGCAGAGTTAATATTTTCAAGTAAATCAGTAATTGCTTTGATGCTTCTAAGTATATGGGCTTCAAGTTTTACCTGCTTTTTTGCGCAAATACAGCTGGGCATTCTTCCCGTCGAACTCGCTACTGTGCCTTAAGGCAGTCTGCCGATATTAATCAACTTAGATGACCTGTTTGTTATCGTGAACACAATTCTCCTACAGGAGAATTTAGTTAGAAATATAGCCATCCCCACTTTTTTCCCATTTACTGTCGTTTCGGATCATCGAGATAGGGTCGGTCGGTATTGAAAAAAAGCCGAAAAATTAAGAAAAATTGAGTTAAAAGGGCTGATTTCAATTAAAAAATCATCAATTGGAAACGGCGACCAAAACATTTTGCAGGCCGTCTTAAGGCTCAATGAAAACCGGTTCAATGTTTGATAGTAAACGGCTTTCTCTTATATATTTGTTGTTGTTATTATTATTATTATTTTTTTTTTGCAAAAATTCAAAATTTTGAGTCGTTCGGACGACGGTAAACGGATGGTCTGTTGCCTTTTATTACAGCTAGCCTTTTGTATTTTCAGTGGACAAATGTATCGCAAATTGTCAAATAAGTTCAAGACTAGAATAAGTGTCATACCTTTTGTTGTGGTTTTCATTTTGCAGATAAATAAATTATGTGTTCATATGATTTTAATTAAAAGAGTATTTGAATGTTGACATTTTGGTCAGTGACAGTTTAGACATATTACGGGACCTATTTTTTATATCAGTTGTCGATCCAGCTTGCTGCAGACAGTTATTTGTTTCTGTTCAGCAGCAGACCAATTAAAAACAGGAAATTTGGATGCTTAAACCTTGTTGAAAGCAACTTATGAATTGGAATTCATTGAACTGATTTTCTTTATGTTTTAAGAGCGTCGTGACAATAATCATAAACGGCCAGCAATGTCTTCCGCGCAGCGTCGGCATAATAACTGACACGTCTGCTGCAATACTGAATAATTAGGTCATCTGTCATCGAGGCGATTTAGGAAGTAAAATTGATTATACACTTGAACTCTCGCGTTTCTTCAGTATTACTTTAGATTACATAAATAAAAAAACAGCTTCAATAATTGTTATATCCAAATTATTTTCTCCTTAGGGAAGTTACATCTAAATAAAGGAGTCACTCCTGCTTTCTTGACAGGTATAGAGGCCTCTAACGACAGGTTTCATGTTTTCAAAACAAAGGAGTATCTTCAAAGCAGTGTGTTCGTACTTATCTATTTTGGTAATCCTATTTTCTCTCCAGGTTCGACATTTAAAAAAAAAGCCTTTTCAAGTACTATTTGGAGTGTCCCAAAATGTCCTTTTGCCACTGCTTGGGCACAGTGAGTTGCTAACTGATTAAACAATGATATCTGAGTTTGTACCAAACTTCTGACTCTATATTATATTATGTTTTGTTGTCTTTGGTACTAATTTTCGTCCCCTTAATAATTGTGAACTAATTTTTGCTGAGAAGAAACTGCAGAATAACAACTTATAAAACGTATTTTCACAACTAAGAACGTAGGGTATCATTGGATTGTGTTCGATTCAGTGTTTTAGAGCACTGCGAATTATGTTGAAATAAAACATCTAACAAGGTTAATTAAATAGAACTTCCAAGGCGTTTCTTTAAGCGGTTTCCCGCAGAGTTTGAAGTAAATCAGTTGCAATTTACTTACAGCAACAATGGTTGTGACAGACAGGGTTCCATCAAAATGTCCGTACAACTTCTGTCACGTAATTGGAGGTTTTAGACTCATACAAACTAAACCAAACCTGAAAATAAGAGACTTAAAGGTTGACAAAATGCAGCAAATCTCCTTCCCGATTTAACACTAATTTTTATAAATATAATATTCGTTGATTGCGAAGAAGAAGTTGATGTTTTGGATGCGACATAAAGTTGAAAGTACTCAGACAAAGAGACATGCAAAACTTTCCATTTTATTCACATTAAATATTATTTTTATTGTTCACGAACCTAGTAGATTGCTCAAGTTTATTGACAGGAAAAGTCGACTACAGTGAATCTGTCGATTGTAGATCAGTAGCATTGAAAGACAGTGTGAATACTAGAGTTGCATGTAGAGTTTCTGTTTGTTATTAGGCCGACAGCTTTAACCAAGGGCTGATGTTGGAAAACAGAGTAATCAAGGTTTAGTTCATCAATGTCAGTCTAGATATTGCATTTTGCACCTGGCTTCAAGAAACTGACCAATGAGACACGAAGAAATTTTATTTCTGAATATGGAGACAAATGCTTATAAAACTATAACTAGTTGGTTTCTAGGGGTTTGAACCAACCTTGTTTATACTATTTTAAGTTATATAGGTAAGTAGTCTTTGCTTTGCAAGTAGTTAAATTTCGAAACTAGATTGGTAAAGTAATTTTTTGCTTCAGCTAAATTTGTTCGCGTCAAATCAGTGAACAAAAAACAAGCATAATATTGCTAACACTTCATATATTTACGGCTGGGATACAAAGCGCTTCACTAATGTTGCGTCTTAAATTGTACAGACACATAAATTAACATGACCCAGATTAAAATATGTAAGCACTCCTGGCTTGAGCCTATTCATTGAGTAACTGTTGGAACACACTTTCAGAGCCTTATCCTGCTGGTTTTTTTAAAAACTCGAAACAAACGCAACTCTCAAGAATGGAGTCAGTTTGAAAATGAGCATATAATTAAGGGAGAGAAAATTCACAAGCGACAACCTTTACGTTTCAGCTGCCCCTGATGAACTTCAATCGGATCTTATTCTGTCAATAATTACCGAATTGTTTTAAATGTTGTGTTTGAGGGATTACCATTGTGAAAGAGGTTTGAGAATTGATAACTTTGTTTCTCTTTCAAAAACTTGACCGAGAATGCGTGTTTTAATACTACGGCGAATATTCCTGACAACGATGATATTTTGCGATATTTTCAAATTAAAGCATTTCTTATAAACTGACTTTATTTTTATACGTCAAAGTGACCAGTTTTATTGAGGTTGTGATGAATTAGGGACTCAAGATTGCAAACGTTCTTGTTGTCAGTTTATGTATGGGCAGTCACGGAAATTTCCAACAGAATTGGATGCGCAGTCGGTCAGTGTATCATATGACCTTTGTCGCTATATTATATATGGGGAACGTAGAGTCGATTCTTTTCAGATTTCAGGAAGGATATCGTATTTGCTATTTACTTCAAAATCGGCTCCAGTTTTGTATTCTGACTTCAGTCCTTCGCAAGTCGCCATGTTATTCAGTTTACGGGTTCGAAGCAATTGAACAGAGTAAACAAACACTTGTGTGTATAGGTCACCAGTTAAGTTCTTGTTCACCTTTATCGGTAGATTTTCGCCTTCTTCAGTGAACACTCTATCAGTTTAATTTATAAGGTACATTACAATCTCGCAAATTGTTCAAGGCAGGTACGAAACAGCAAAGAATATGACCTTTGGCTCTGGAAACGGCGAAGCCATAGCGAAATGCGAATCTGTATCTGCTGTCATATCAACTTTCAGTCATGCTGTATCACGCTGGTCTGACTTTGCTGTTTTGTACGTGAATACGTGTTTTTTTATTAAATATGAGTAAACTAATTTTCGAAGCGAATGATCAAAACGCACTCAGGTGGCGTTAAAAATTCATTTATATTTCTGTTCAGCACAAAATGAATTTCTCGTTAATAATTTTACCTACCAGTTAGTTAAATTTGTCAAACGACTTGAGCAGTATAGTTCATCCGTCCACTTGGTTTCTTGTCGTAAGGACGGTGGTCGGCCGGCATGCTCCGGGTGATTTTGTTGTTTTCCAACGTTGTTTTCTCGTTTTCCTGAAATTAAGGCTCTTTTGCAATGCAAATGCGTGCGAACTTTTATTATCATAAGTATATTTTTCTGGAAAGAGAATGGCTCCTAACGCATTTGAATTCGAAGTGTCATCCTGTTGAAATGACGAAAGCAAAGATGTTTAGTTGTTATCTAACAAAGACGGTTTTGTTGGACTGCTTACGGCAGTCTATTCTAGACTGGCAACGAACAATCCTATTTCTGTGAATATGTAAAAAGAAAAATTAAAATGACAGTTTAGGCATTTAATTTATTTTGTTGTAGCTTGTATTTGGAAAAACCGTTCCCGTGAAACAGATGCAGGAAATATTTTGATAAATAGTAGAATAAACAAGTTGCTTTGTGTAAATGAGCCTAGCAGAAATTCATACTTTTGTAATTTACATCCATGAAAGGCACTGTACCAGTGTACCTTCAGGCTACTTAATCCATATGGGAAAAAAATTATGATTTTGTTTTGTCGTGTTCGATATTCTTGCTGCCGGCCTGTTTAAATGTCAATTTTGATTTTTAATATTTAAATTCAGAAATATTTGGTGCTACCGAATAAAAAAAAACCATACGTATATATTGCGTAGGCAAAGACTCGATTACATGCTGTTCACCTCTGACGCCATTTTCAACGATTAATTGAGTTGTTATTGTGAAGACCCATTAGCTGACGCGTGAACTTTAAGAAGTAGCACAATTTTAAAGAAAAGTTTATTTAGCAGTTACCGGTTTGCAGTGACGTGGAAACCGTTTCCGTCACGTGCCAGGGTTGTCGCAATAATATCAAAGTAATAAAAATAACAAAGTCAAGTGCACAACGTGTTGCCGGCCTTACATCGCAGCAAATCACAGAAGAAATCCCCTCACACCCCGCGATTTTCTGCGAATTCTTAATAGGATTTGACGCAATCGCGTGCTTCAATCGGTGCTGGAAAATGGCTACCTTGCAAAGCACAAAGGTTTGCTCTCACAAGACACAATTTCCTGCGATATGACGAAATATATCAAGGCAATTTTTGAAATAACAAGACAATTCTTGACAATTTTTTAACATGTCCAAAACAAGAAAATATTACACGATTACCTACGCTACGGCACACTGGTATGGAATTTTAACTTATTGTATATCGCAGCGATCCTCCGCGCCCACTGCAGGATTCAACGATATCGTGTTGTATCCGAAATAGTTGTACGATTTCGCGACAAAACATATCGTATAGGCCGGCTTTAGTTGTTACTAAAACCGTGTGTGCCATAGCGGAAAAACGTTTTTCTTGTTGTTTTGATTTCTCATGTTAAGGTCATTCCTCCGTTTTGCAGTGCGCAGCTGTAATGCGCATGATACAAAAAATCTATACTTTTATCAAGTATCATAATTTAGTGCTATATTTTACTCATTCTAACCCATATCTCAGTAAGGTTGCTGCTTGAAAATATACTTCTTTCCGTGATTGAAGGGGTATTATTTTTATAAAACTCGCCCCAGTCTCCTCGCGGAAAATGTGGTTTTGAAGCCGATTTTTGCCATTATTTGTACATTATCTTGCAAACGAGTAAGCCATTTTGTATTTGTTGAACTTCGAAGTACGTGAGCAAGCCATGCGATTTCATTGGTTCATTGTAAAATTTAGCTAAGCCAAATTCTCACAACGTCGGCACATGGCGGTGAAATATTGGCCTCACGAGGAAAAAAATATCAAACACGATAGATATTTTCCACACGACCTCGCGGGGCGAAATTCTCACAAAAATTTCACTTCATATGACAGGAAACAGCTTAGCAAAAGGTCTCGCGAGGCAGTTAGTTGTTTGTTCTCGTGTGCGGCGGGCTTAACATTTCCCTAATATGTCGCAGATGTTTCACTCTTATTCAACTTTGTTTTTTTGGCAGTTTAAGGCCATGATATCAGAACATAAGACATTAAAATATTTGACTTATCATTTTTTATACGCGAGTAAATCGCAAGAACAGCAGGTTTGGGGATTTTCCGCTCTATTATCCTGCGTTGACAGTGCTTAGTATCACCAGGTACAGACAATAATAGGTCTTATTATAAGTTCCTGTTAGAAGTTAATAGATTTCACAACACTGTTCAAAAGAGATCGAGTGGTTCTATAGAGGTAGCGTGGGTGACCTTATGGTTGGGCGATGTACAAAAAAAAAATCAAGATTCGTGAGAAACACCAAAATAGATTTATCTTATACCGAAGAAAAAAGCGAGCCAGCGATCCCCACCTATAGAAAAATGTATGGGAGAATGTGTAAGCAAACAAACATGCGCAGAAGGTATTCAACCTTGTCTCGTGTGTGCACTTTGCAGTAGTGTGGCTACGCTTCGGTGTAGTGGTGGTTGTGTTTGATCCCAGTTGTTGTGAACTTGCGGTTGTAGGAACCAAATCGCCCCCTCCCCCCAGGAAAGTTTCTAATGTCTGGTTTCCTAACTGAAACGACTGCCACTTCGATCTTTTAGACCTATCGTAGCATTTATCTGCGAACAATTTGATGTGTCAATTGTACTGGTAGGTACACAACCCTCCGTGTTGCCATGACAGCCGTATTTTTGATTGAAACTTGGATTTTAAACATGGTTACAGAGAACAATGTTTCTAAAACTCTAATTTCAGTTTTTTGCCTGGAAATCATGGATTTACTCATGTAACATTTTTGTCATTTTTGATTTAAGATGATTTTCTTACTTCATAAAACATCCAAGATGGCGGCCATAAAATTATTATTGCGGTTTCTTTGACGAGAGTCAAGCATAATTCAGATCTCGTTGATTTCCCTAAACAGCCTGTGACGTAATAGTGACATAGGGCATTTCACGGGAAGCACCCACAATGCGGGGGCAAACTCAGTGGTTAATGGAACTGTAGGCGAACTTGATTATTGTTATTAATAAACTTGGCTGTTGATGATTTGATAACTGAGATAAAGATTTCTCTGATTGAAAAATTTGTTGAGAAACATTTAGGATAAAAGCAAGTGATTTTTTTCAAGAGCAGGAAATTGTCAGGGAACTTTGATTTTGGTCAGGAAAATCCTATTCTGTTTCTTAAGTCAGTGAAAAGTCAGGAAAGTTTTGTTTTGGCTGTGACAACGTTTTCGTCCAAAAAAATGAAATGTTTGATTGATATTTAAAAGGTAAATCAAACTATATTTCGTGTACAGGTCTGAAAAATTATATATACTCAGTGAAAAGTCAGAGAAAAGTTAGCGGAATTATTTTGTTCCAAATGAGTGAGAACCTTGACATTTCATCAGCCAAGGTTTGCGTATTGAACAATAAGCCATCACGCGCGTTATGCGATCTGTGTTGAATGAAATATGCAAAGTGGCAGTAAAGTTCTAAGAATGTGGAGAGGACATGACTGAAGTACTAAAACCCGCCACACAGTAGCCGATGTTTTGATGGGTGACCCACGATTTTTTGTCGGGGATAGAACATCGGTTAAGATTTCTACACGATTTTCTGTCGTGGTCTTGTAGGAAGTTGTCAGATAGTATGGGGTAGTCCTCGACAAATTGTCGGTAACATCGCTTGCTGCGGCCCATCAAAAAACTTACTCCGCGGCAAAAAGTATGTTGGTGTATGGTCAGATGCAAGTCCAACAAATTGAAGCCCGACAAAACTGAAATCATGGGTCTCCCGATAAAAAAATTACTAGTACGTATGTGGTGGTCTTAATGTGTAAACACAGTATTCTAGAAATGAATACAGTTTGATATTTAAACTCCAACGTACACAGAAGTACATTTTGATGAATTGTAATATCTACCAACCTTTGTCATCCTCCAATCTCTTTAGGTTACATGTAAAGTTTAATAGCATTTGACAATATTCAGCACTGACACAAACCGAAGATAACCATTTTGGAGTACTCAAGATATGATTCTGGTGTAATTTGATTACTATTGTTTTGGTCTTTGTTTTATGATGTATTTCTTGAAATTGCCAAGACCTCATCATAGTTTTTATGACAATGTCCATTATACACAGAAAAAATGTAAGAAAATTTTTAATATTTTTCTTTGACATTGTATGTCCCGTTAAACGAGAATCATTAAGAACTACCATAAAGTAAGCAAGTTCTTAATGTAGCTGTTAAAATGAAATTTAAAATACAACAATGAACAAAGGCAATTGCAAAAATCTTCATGTTCGTCAAGGTCAATAGGGTTCGAAGTGTTTAATTATAGAGTATAATTATAAACAAACAAAACGGAAATCAACGAAGAATTTATATATTCTCGTTATCGATGTATATTTACTTGCTATAGATTAACGACTTTATCGTAGACACGTAATACACATCCAAGGTTTTTGCATACCCAAATAAACCTTACATTTTATTGCAATAAAATTCGCACGCACAGAGAAACCTAAATTTGTTTACCACGAGTATGATAACAGACATAATTGGACGACAAGAATTCCTATTGCCAATTTATAAGAATTACAATTTCCGAAAAAAATGAAAAATAAAGTTAAAGTGGTAAGTTGTTGTTATTCAGAGTGTCTAGTGATTATTATCTGGCCGGTGATTCATCAGGTTGCGATTGGTTCATTCAAGTATTCGATTACAGGTGTCCGATAACAAGATTTTTTTATTGGATAGTGTACAATTAATAAATTTGCAGACAAATTAGTAAATACTAGAGTTGTTAATGAACTAATCACATTTGAGGAAATTGTAAATTTTTATAATAAACCTTACATTTTGCAATAAATTCGCACGCACAGATAAACCTTACATTCTATTGCAATAGAATTCGCACACAGAGAAACCTTACATTTTATTACAATAAAACTGATACGCGCAGACAATCCTTACATTTTACTGCAATAAAGTTGGCACGCACAGAGAGACCTTACATTTTATTGCAATAAAATTCGCACGCACAAAGAAACGTCAGTTCAAATCTTCCGTCGTCACGGCGAAAAACATAACAAATCAACTTTGGAAAAAAGCTGGTCAATCCCATTGTTATGTAAAGAATATTTACATTAACCTTTTTTCCAAGGTATTTTTCATAACATATTAGCCCAAGGGGAGTGGTCATATGGATCCCTCAAGATTTTAAATATGGTTACAGATAAAGATTTGACGTTTAGAATGCAAATAGCTTATACTTAGTTGTTTAGTTTCCGTGGTTGATTGATCACTGTTGCTGTGGCAACAGCCGTTATAAACTTTTTGGGGGCCATCTTGGAATTTTAATTTTTGAGTTTGAGTAAAAACAAGAAAATTCCTATTTTTTCCATTTTCTAAAGTAAAACTTAATATACATAATTTATTCTGTATAAATTATAGCTGCGAATGTCATTTAATTAGTGAAGAACGATGGCTTGTCAACTCGGCAACAGCTACTGATAGTTTCACAGCAGTGGCTCTAAAACAAGATATTTAAGTCCATAACACCTGGGGGAGGGGGTCAAAGCGATGTCCCTCCCTCTGGCAGGCGCGGATCCTACGCCTGTGCGACAGTCAACATTTTCTAAGCCTACATTTTGTTACAGCTCCATTGTTTAACAAGGAAAAGCTTGCTGTTTTCCTTGACAAGCAAAGTCGTTTTTCATTACTGTTTTTTAATATATTCTGAAAACGCAGGAAATTGTGTTTCAGACACCCTAGAATTTCACATTTTTCTGGTGCACTTTTGCCACCATCGTGCGACAATCGGAATTCAGTACTGGAATCGCGCCGGCCTTGGACGTTCTCTGTCTAAGGTAATAATAATAATAATAATAATAATAATAATAATAATAATAATAATAATAATAGTAATAATAATAATAATAATAATA
>JANVCK010159308.1:0-11041 GCA_026546655.1 Epizoanthus illoricatus
TTTAGATTTCCTTTGATTTGTGGAGAGTTTCATACATCGCAAAAATGTTTAATATAGCCGTGACACAGCCCCTTTAATACCCACGCAGGACTGATATACCAGCACTTGCCGAATAGGTTATCCCTACCAAGTCAACATTTGTGTTATAACAGGCCTGCCGAGAACTTTGGGCGTGGTCAACTGTTATCATTTTATTGGAGTATAAAACTCCAAGATCATAGCGTTCATTCGCTATTTGTCGTTTACGTGCATTATTTAAAGTCTGTTTAGTCGATCCAAAATGTTCCACTGGAACTACGGGTAGGGTGACCGCCTCAGTTTAACAAAGATTTCCTTCCACTCAGGGCAGAATTTAAATGTTTCCAAAAACATATATATTTCAACCTGCTCCCTGCTCCCTGAGAATAGAAAAATCTAATTATTTCCAATTCTTCTTCCCCCCCCAAAAAAAGTTATGCATTAACTGTGTAAACTTCGGTACTAGGTTATTTTATAAGGGGTTCAGTTTCGTCAGGCCTTGTTCATGTTTGGGGATAACTTCAATAACATTAGTTTTCTTGTTGTTGAACAGTTCGTCCTGAGTTTACGGATACTTTAGCCATCAAGCAAGGGCGACATCCGATACTTGATAAGATTCTACAAGAGCAGCCTGTTCCCAACAACACTGTGAGTTTGTTTCACAGTTTGTTCTTATTTAATTGTACATTGTGATCAATCCAGTTTCTGATTAAATAAACTTCAAAACAGCTAATAGTTACTTTGAATTTGATAGAAAAATTGTGTTTTCGGTTTCTATATAGTAGGTGAAGCTATCGTTGTATGTCTCTTCGCGCTGAGAAACTAATGATTTAGTTTTATTGAGAAGCCAATACGTCACATACCAATTTATTTTATTGCAGTTTTTATCATAGCGCTATTGGACATCTATGAAAATAGCCGGCTTTATATCCCTTCTACTCACCCCTAAAATATCTCTATACATGCTACAACAGGCTCATTGCGTGGGCCAACTTAACACTTTACCTTGGCAATTCCGAATTAATGAAATGAATGTGTATGCTAGTTATTGAAATAGTGCAGTTCCAAAGCAGCGAAGTAAGCACACAGCTGTTCTGCGAATGTTTATATCACAGATATAATAAAAACACGTCCTAAAGGCGTTGCAAGAATAAACTGAAAGAGAACATGTGCTAACATGGTTAAGTAGTAAATACTTAATACTTAATACTCTACTCTTTATACTTGCAGTACGCTACAGAAGGCACAAATTTTCTCATTATCACAGGACCAAACATGGTACGTTCGAACTTATAACGAAGGAATTCAGTAACAATTTTACGCTTTCAACAACAATACACCACCGACTCATTATTCTTCTTGTCCCCACAGAGTGGCAAGTCCACATACCTAAAGCAGATTGCGTTGTTACAGATAATGGCGCAGATTGGTTGCTTTGTGCCGGCAGAGTACTTATCCTTCAGGATCGCAGATCAACTGTTCTCGCGAATTGGCAGCGACGACGACATAGAAACAAACTCGTCAACGTTTATGCTGGAGGTGACGTAAAATGACAATATATAATAGCAATGATGCTAATGATAACAATACCAATGATGATGATGATGATGATGATGATGATGTTCGTAATATAATTATATATAATAATTAATTAATATAAATATAAAATACATTTGAAAGGAATTTATATAGCGCCATTTTCAACGCTCAATGGCGCTTCACAAAAATAGTACAAAACATTAGGAAATTCTAAACAATGTACCAGATACAGAATCACCAGTTTATAAGAAATAAAACAAAGTTTGTGGCCAATATCAGTTAAACTATTTTACAACACCAATCCCCTTTGATAGCTGCAAAAGCACTCCATATGCTAATCCTCGCTGTCATAGCTTTTACTTGCCTCGTCTTTATGACAGTTTCTTTTTGCTAGCAGGACAAATGCACGGACATTGTACAAGACTTTTGGATAAAAATTGGGGAAACTACTAAGGATGGTCCAGAAATACTCCTGACTGTTGAATGAAATATAATAGCTTGTTTTGTATTAGAATATGCATGGATCTGAAACATTTGTTATTTCTTGTGTTGGGTGTTGGGGTGTGGCAAAGAGCAAGATACCCTGTGTAGAACTCGAGCTGGAAAATGATTTCGTATGATTCATGAAAACAAACAGTAAAAGCGTTTATCTACTGAGGTATATTTTAAAATCTTTTCATTTTCCAATTCACCAATGCAAATGGGATGTGGCAAAGAGAAAGATAACATGACTAAAGCCAGAAGTGCATGACTGACTTTGTATGATCCATGAAAACAAGCGGTATAAAAGTCTATCTACTAACTAAAGATATATTAAATCTTCTCGTTTTCCCTTTCACCAATTTTCAATTAACCATTTATTTCAGATGAAGGAGATAAACTACATCATACAAGTAAGAACCTTTACTACTATACATTTCATTATCGTATATTGTTTACAACGTGTACATGTCCCGATTCTTTACTTCTATAATAAAGTCGAAAACAAAAAATGTATACACGATATGTACTCCACAAAATATAACCAATTTCCCAAATCACGTCTACAGAATGTGTCTAATCGATCCCTTGTCATTATTGATGAGCTTGGACGAGGTATGTGCTTGTCTCATATATCATATATGATGTAGTTTTACAATCTATACTATATGGCCTTATTCACAATGCTGATCAGCTTGCAGTGCATCACGGATAGATACAGTCTACTCAAGAGATAACTCAGTTATACTTATAACACATTCGACTAAAACTATAGACTACGAGTAATCCCCCTTTTCCCTCCGTAATCCGTGGGGAGTTGCAAAAAAAGCCGCGTGGGCCTCTTATTATAACCAGCTCTCGGCGGATTAAGGAGGGAAAAGAGAAACTACTCATAGTCTACTAAAACAAAAAATTTCTTTTTCTTCCAAAATAGAGCGCTCCCTCTACGCGAGGAATTTGCGCTCGGACAAGCAGTCAGTGCTTCTTAATGCTTTAGCGCACAGGCGCCTCTCCTGAGACAATCAAGAGTGTCGACTGTGGCTCTCTCGGCAGGCAAATTGTTTGATAATCACCTAGATACAAAGCTATACTGGATATAGGTTTTCTTCTCAGAGGGCAGAAGGTAGAACTTGGAGTGGAAACATCTTGTGTATTTTGTACCGGGTGAGTTCATCAGAGAGATCAGTTCTACTCCCGGGAGGCCGTTTATAATCGTGTAGCATATTGTGGAAACTGTTATTGAACTATAAAGTGCTACACTTTTAGGTCACTAGTAGATCCAAAACAATCACAAAACAAGAAAGTCACAAGTCACAGCACAGTAGTTTGATTCTGGCAATGAATTGTATACGGATCAAAGAACCCATTAGCAACCAAAATGCTTTGCGGGCGTTTAATACTTACATCTTACACCCCAATGCCATTCTTATCTTAGACCTCATGCTGTTTTTATACTCTAATTATTTTCATAGACTATTAAAATATATTTAACTTACAGACTAGTTTTGAAACAATTATATATAGAAGTCACACAACAAAAATAATTGATCTAGAACGGTCCCAAGAAATTCGCTTCTATTTGTAAAGCATCTTGGGTGCAAACAGGTCTTTAAAGTTCAATTCCAGGAAAATAAATCAATCGTGAATAATTATCCTATGTAAAATCGTGAATAATTATCATATGTAAAACAGGGACAAGTAGTGAGGAAGGAGTGGGGATCTGCTTTGCAATTTGTGAAAAGCTCTTGGCAACTAAGGTTTGTATCTAAGTAATATCTACTATAGTCATAAAATATTCAAGCCCATCACTGTAAAGAATCGTTGTCATAAGAATAGACAACTATAAATGAACTTTAAAATTTAACTCTGTTTTAGTTTTGAGGACTCTCGAAATAGATGAATATACAATATAATACTTCGAATCGTTCCTAACTATTCCATTCCACCGGCGCTATTGTCATAATACTTGACTGAAATCACTAGAGTCCAAAAACACTTTAAAAGTTGCCAATGATTGCACATACCCACATATGATAAATATGTTTATCCAAAAGATAAAATAATTTCCTTTGATCTGAAACTATGGAGACAGCCTCCTAAATCAAGAATGAACAATTAACAAAATTATGTCTGAAAAAGCAGCACTGAATTGGATCAACATTGGCTTACTGGCGCCTAAGGTCTTTGATGTGTCAACAGTTAGTCTCATGCCAAATTTTGTCTGAAAGAGCAGCATCTGACTATCAGTCTCATGCAATCTTCCTTTTTGTACCGTCCAAGAAGTCGTTGGTCCGATCGACCGCACATTTGAAGCTTCGCGTGTACTATTATGGATTGTCGACATAAGAGTGGGGAGGGCGTTTGCTAGTCTCCTTCGCAGGTCTTTGTAGTTAATCGAGCTACGATAATAGAATCATCGGGAATTAGAGAGAAAGATTAGAAGTGATAGGGACAGAGACTGGTACCAAAAAAGGAAAGAAGAGGGGATGGGTAAGCGCAAAGTGAAACATTCTTCCTTTTCTTTCCCTTCTTCTCTTTTCCCTTCCCTATACTATATTATTTCATCTCTTTCAATGACTGTTTGTTCAGTACCATTCCCTATCCTCACTGCTGCCCCATGACCACTTTAAAGTTTTTGAGCAGCTTTGGAGGATAATACAGGGTTTTAGTCTTGCATAAACAGAAACAATTGACTTTGAAAACTTACTTTCGTTGATTAATTGATCAATTTCAAAATCCTCAGGCATTTACTTTCTTTGCAACGCATTTTCTGGAGTTAACTACAATGGATGGATTGTATCCGAACGTTGAGAAGTAAGTCTAGTTATTGATTCGCCACTTTTTTATTTGCTATTTTTATTTTTCTCTTTCTTTATAAATCGTTCGATTATCATTGTATAATGATATGGCTGAGTATTCAGTATTCAATATTTATTGAGTATTTATTCATCTTTGTTTGTTTTCTTTTTTCAGTTTGCATTTTGAGATTCAGGTAGGAAACAAAATCTTTATTTTGCACAGATTAAAACTTGTTACGGCACTAATTTAGTTACTAAGCAAGAACGAAGATGTATGTCGTCGGCGTTTAAGACTAGCTAGAAGTTGGTAAACGAGAAAGACTAAGTAAACGAGAAATGTACATGTATAGATAAATAGATGTAACTGGGGCAAATCAAACTGGCTTGCCAGGGCACCATGCAATATCATGATAGAGGAAGGCCGGGTGGGTTGATCAACTAAAAGTTGATATGTAGAAAAACTAGTCTACCTGGGTTGATGCAGGTTGTGGTTGTACGTGATGGCGTTGATATTTCTTGTGAAAACGAATTAAACTTCCAGACAACATTTCCAAATGAAATTGAAGTAAAACTAATATGATAAACTTATAAAATAAGCTAAAGTTAAAAACAATCGTTCCACTCACAATTGTCAAATATGAGATGATTATTATTTTATAGCCATTCATGTATATATACTGATGATCATTTCATATACACAACCGTCCGGTGCAATAATTAGTGAATTAGTTTCACGTACACGTATGAACTTACCTACATAGAAATTATTCTAATATGCATTTCTGACAATCTTTTTCTTAGAGAATGTTCAGCAATGACGCAGGGTGCGAAAAGATTACCTACACTCACGTACTTTCCAAAGGCCGCACAGAGGAACGGCACTATGGTAAGGTGGCCTAACATTTCCATCCGTATAAAAACTATAATTTAATACTATCAGGTCACTTGTTTTTACTCGGTCAACTATAGCTGACTCTAAAAGCAACTGGATATGCTATTTCCGTTCATACATTTGCGTGCGTGTGTTTCACGTTTGTTTCAACGTGTTTCTAACTCCTAAACGTTACTCGATACCAGTTACAATCTTTTTGTACTGACAGGTTTGCAGCTCGCCGAAGTTTCGACACTGCCGCAGTCTATTATAAAATCTGCTCGCGAAATTTCCAGAGCTGTTACTCAACAAAAACAGGTATGCTATATTCTATCTCTGGTTCTTTAATTATTGTTGTCAATTTATAGTAGATTTGTTCCAAGATTTTGCGTATACGATTTCAATTGAGTTAACTATTCTAAAACTTATACCGTAAAGCCCCACTCATAAGCCCTAGGCTTCCATAATTTCCTAAGGGATTTTGTAGAATAACCACCTATCAAATCCACAGCAAATAGTCAATAAAGAAACCTGCCGAGCGCGAAATGTTAGGAAATCATTCTAAAAACAAAATAAACAAACGCATCGTTCTTGGGGGAGGGCGTAATACCACATTACCAGACTGGTAAGTTTATGACTGGGGGTGGGGGGGGGGAGCTTATAACATGAATTTTGCGATATACAAGAGGTTCGTGGCCCATTGGAAGGTGATGTTACTGGACGATTTTTTGCGCAATTTGGCGAGGGTGTCGCCGCAATGAACTCGTGTTAAAAATCATGCAGCAAACTATGTTACACGTTGTTGATTTCTAGCACGACAGTTGCGCGACAATCGTCCTCCCGTAACACTAGTGTAACACTGCCTTTAGTCGTATCCATTTTGCTTGCCATGAACAATAGTATTAAAAGCCCTACTGTTTTGTTCTTTGCTCTAGGCCAGTCAGTTGCTGTCTCCTGAATGTCGGAGGCAGAAAGCAGTATTCCGCCTGGTTACCAAACTCCTGCAGGCAGCACGCAACTCGCGACTGGACGAAAATGGACTGAAAGCATATCTGATGGGACTGAAGGGAAGCTTTGAGAGAGATGCAGCCGACGTTGAAGAGTGAAGCCGCACTGTTATAGGATATGTTACTGAAGAAATGCTTGTAAGGATAACCAGCACATGTACAACGAGATGATTAATTTTTTTTCGTAAAAGAACCACAGCTTGTAACTGCATGTCTCTATTTATTTAATACGTAAACAAACAAGAGAGTATTAGCTGAGCTCACATGTTCGTTTTAGTTGACATCATTTCTGATAGTTCTTTTCAGTATACAGTTTAACTTTAGGGTCAATATTTTGAATGATACCATACTTCAAGTCCAGTGTTCTTCGGAAAATAGTCATATTCGTCTTTATATCTCTCTTACAGTTACTGTGATTTACTTATTCAAAAGGCCACAGTCTTAACATCAACATATTGCAACTTACAAAAATCTTAACCTTTGTTTTAGTTTATTCAAAGCTTCTTAATAATCCAGGCCTGTAATAGATTTGACATTTCTCATTTTGATGTTTTCCTATATAGCCTCGTTTCCATATTTAACGTTTCCAGTTCCTATTTCAAAATAAATTCAGTTATTCCAAATTAAAATCAATTAAATCAATTAAAAATATTTTAAAATCAATTTAATCAAGATTAACTGGTTAAGCCGGAAAGACTGTTTGTAATACCGTTTTGTATGTTTGTAGAATAGCATGCAGGCGCTTATTAGTTTCAACGATGAGGTCACAAACGCCATCGGACTGATCAGAGTTTGTTTGCAGCACAAGATTTATTTGTAGCTTATGCCCAAAATACTTTGTGTGCCAATTTTGGAGACAAACAGTACCATGTAGGATGCTTCAGATTTTATTCAGTCTCGCGACAGTATATGAACTAATAAGTGCACGCCACAACCGCTTATTATTTCTCGGATGCGCAAAACCTGAAGAACAGACAAGTTCTGTTCTCCATTCACACCAGAAACGACACCAGCAGTTGTGCTGCTCCAGTTTAAGAATCGGTTGCGCGTGCTCCAGCAAACCGCCGGATCCGGAAACTGGAAAAATTATCATTTTATTATACTTCGCATTATTTTAACAATGATACTTTTTGCAGCGACATACGTTGTTGATAATTTCTATTTGGGCTTTGTATATTCAGCTAAATCGATATACACATAACTTGCAATTTTCCGTCTCGCGTCATTATATTAAAAGGTATGTAGATGGCAGGGAAAAGCACAATCATCGCACTTTTCCTTAGCTGTCCCTACTTTACGATCAATATTAAATGACTGCATACAGCTATTTGTATAATTGTTTGTATTGTTTGTATAATTTCAAGGATTAATCCTAGCCAGGTTTGCGTGCCATACGATCCTTTCTTAGCTTGCCACATGCTTGGCCGCTAAGAAACAAGAGATCTGGGGCGAGCTCACGAGATGATGTTAATCAGCTCAGTTTCCCTTCGATCCCCCACAATCCCTTGCGCACTCACTCTGCGTCTCCGTTCCTCCCAAAAGCTGATTTAAGAAAAGGAGGAGATAGGGAACTGGGTTAAGTAAAGCCATTATCGCTTAGCCTCGTTTGATTGTTATAAATACGAGTGATTGCAAAGCCAAACCTGCGTTGGAATGTTTTTCATTTCTTGTTAAATATGCACACGCATGCCCATGAGGACAAACGCACACTCACGTAGAAACGCGTGCACACATGCAGATGCATGCACAAACGTACACACATGCAAACATGTACACATCTGTTATTCATATAATTATTTAACAAGTCTATAATGGTTTCGTTGCATAATGTACATTTCGGTCCTCTCATATATCAGTCACAGTGAATATTCCTGAGTGCTTCGTGTACCAATAATTCCGTTGTTAGAGACGAACAAGGAAATATTTGGATTTTCGTATGACAAATCAAAATAGGACACATGCATGTTATGTCAAACGATCAAATTCACCCTAAGCCTTGTCCATACCACTGTTTCTTACAACGTTTTCTACAACTTCACGAGTTTGCTGCTTTAGAACTTCATGAATGAGACAGTTTACAAGTTTTCAGTTCGAATGCAAGGCACAGGAGTGAAAGTAGCTAGTAGACGTAAATATGGATATATTTTATCGAGCGATTTAGAAAATGATCTTAAATAATTTGGTTGGTGAAACAGTGATGCCATTATGCTAAGACCTATCATTAACAGTTTTGAGGGTCTTTGGATCATTCAAAACTAAACATTGTTTATTAACTAGCTGATTTTATCTCCGATGTCAGGCATTAGTAATTTGTAATCACAACCGAACGTTTCCAAAGTTTGTCCAATTAAGGTTTTTAAATCATAGTCTGGTTGTCGTCTGGCTGTCATCCAAATTCACACCAGCTATGACAATTCCTGGTTGGTCGACAGTACGTGACTCCTCATATGCGGGAGAAGACCTGGCACTGAGCCCCACTGCACCAGAGTCTTGCTGGCTCTCAGGGCTATAACGAGAGTGACTGGTTTGCCTGTTGTATCTGGGTTGCATGGTGCGGGCGATGTCTTCTAACACGTACTCGCTGTGCAAACCCACTGGATAGGCTGGCTCCTTGTGCATGGCAATATCTAAACCTGAAATTGAAAGGGCACTATCACGTAAAAACAATATAATTTTATAACTACTCCCTTTTTCTTTTTAATATTGCCAAATACACAGGAACATTGTTCTAAAATGTAACAGATAGCACAAATTCGTGAGTAGATGCAGAAACACGGACAGGCGCGCGCACACATTCACAAGCACGGACAGACACACGCACACATGCACAAGCACTGACAAACATGCGCCTACATGTACAAGCCCGAATGGACACGCGCGTACACATGCACAGATACGAAAAGACACGTGTGCACACGTACAAGCCCGGATAAACATGTGCGCACATGCACAAGTGCGGAAAGACACACGCGCACACATACACAAACATGGACAGACACGTGCGCACATGTACAAGCCCGGACAGACACCCGCACGCACATGCGCAGACACGGAAAATCACGAGCGCACATGCATAAGTCCGGATAAACATGCTCGCACATGCACAAATCCGGATAGACACGCGCGCACATGTATACGAACAGACGCGCGCGAACATGCAAACGTACACAAGCACGGACAGATGCGCACATAATGCCCAAGCACGAACAGACACATACACACCCACAAACATTTGCGCGCGCACATGCACTCACACAAACATGCATACACAGGCACGCGATGACACGCGTGTACACACACGAACACAAAGATGTACATACATAGTACATACACACGCACTTTTCCCCACTGAATCGCCCTACCTTTGGCTTCATATTCATCACTCAGTCTAACGCATTTTACGACCTTCAGTAAACCAAACACCAACAACGACAGCAGTAGAGACCATAGAAAGATCACAATGAGGCCTAACAGATTCCATCCAAATGATTTGAAACTTTGCTTGTCACCCATGTACAGCACTCCTTCCTCTTTGTCAAACAGCGTAGCGGCAAGAACGCCCCACGAGCCGCATCCGAGGTGAACTAAGGACGGAATTATATGCATTAGATTTTACCCTTTACTTGGTTGTTATTCCTTATTTGCGGAACTTGAGGACCGCTATAACTAAGTGTGTTTCCGTATAAAATTTAGCAAATAAAAAATTAAAATGCGCAATGTAACAATATGGCGGGAGATGAAGAGCAGGATTTCAGTTATTGTTAATGAGAGCCTTTGATTGGATGTTCGATATTCCAAAGTTCAGAACAGCAGTGCGAATGCATAATGTATGATTGCACATTGTTAAAGACAACCGTTTCTGAAATAGCTGTATTACTAATAACCCAGATGTACGTACCGGCCACTGTGTTCAGCGGGTCATCTACTCCACAATGAATGAGAACGATGTCCCAGCTAATGTATGTCAAGCCACCAAACACACCCACGATAAAGGCACCATACGGGTAGTAAAGCTGACTGCCTGCACACACAGACACCTACAGCAACAAGCAAGATGAAACGAAATTATTCAATTTGGTTTAGACAATGTGGAAATACAGAAAGAAGATAACTCTAGTATGCACATTATCCACCTGACCAAAAACAGTGAGGACTGAAAAAAACTGATTTCTCTGCAAATGTTTTGTAGCGGAACCAAGACTTAAAACAATTTTGTGCCTCACGGCAGGCTCCTAAATTAAATGGAAAACCTATTTCAGCCTACACTGCATACGTATTAAAATCTTCACTGAATACGGACAACTTTAGAAATAAACCAAATGGGTGGT
>JANVCK010159419.1:0-11041 GCA_026546655.1 Epizoanthus illoricatus
AATAATTGTAAAGTGCTAGCGAACTTTAGAAGCTAGTGCTATAAAAATTTATTATTATTATTATTAGTAATAGTAGTAATAGTAGTAGTAGTAGTAGTAGTAGTAGTAGCAGTAGTAGTAGTAGTAGTAGTTTTTTCTGTGTCAGCCACTCAGCTTACAGTAGTACATGTAGGTTTTAAATCACTTGCCAATGTTGCATGTTTCTTGCTTTGCAGGTATTCAGCAGAGGAGATTCACTTTAATCTGATGGCAATTGTGTCAGATCGCAAGAGATTATTTCTAAGAGAGATTGATAACCTTAACTTAGGAAAAGTGCAGGTCTTAGAAAAGGTAATTATCGATACATAATGTTACTGTGCAGAACTAGGTTCTAAGGAGTACAGTTGACTCCCGATAACTCAAACCTTCAAGGGAAATGAAAAAAGGGTTGAGTTGCCAGGAATTCGAGTTATTGAGAATACAGTAAATTATTAAGCAAATGATCTAAGGGAAAGCGAAATCAGTTCAAGTTAGCAGGAGGTTTGAGTTATCAGAGGTTTGAGTTATTAAGAGTCAACTGTACATGTACAACAACTTTCTGTGTCACCGGCAAGTATTAGACCAAATTGTGAGAGTAATCAAAGTAACCATTGATATGGTTATGTTTTTTATTGCAAGGTGGACATTTTTAGTTGACAAATTGAGTGCTAGCCCATTGCCAGAGCTCTGACCTCTTTTTGCTGTGATGAAAGACTAGTATTCAAAAAATCAGCTAGAATATTTTCACCCTTACAGCAAAAACATGCCATATTGAATTCTACATGTACATGTAGTTGATCAACCTTAGTATTTAACCCTGTTAGCCTCAAACATATTAAATTCATGTGTTTTCAAATTCTCCCTAATGTTTTCCTAATGTTTTCCTTTTTTATAAAATGTACATGTTGATTTGGAGAATTCGACAATAACTTTGTCTAAGAGAAGTTGCTGTTCCTGATGAAATACTTATTCCCATTACCAAATTGTTCATATTTGTATTGATATGATGGGGAGAAGATACATTTTGATAAGGTGAAAGGAACTGGAAGATTTTTATTTTTGATAGTCTTGTTGAATATCACTTCTGGTTAGCCTGCAAATCAGTCACCTCACGTCAGGCACACAATGAACTAGGCCAGAATTTGATTTGTCCAAGTGAGATGTCTGATTCATGACCATCAACATTCCATACTGAAGATGTGATCCTGTCCTGAGTCAGGACAAAGCCACTGATTAGCTATTTTAGATAATTTATGTTAATTAACAAAATTATAGGTTGATGCTTTCAAAATGAAGAAATCAAAGTTTCCAAACATGATATTACTGAATCTAAAAACTAATATAATTCAGGATGGGGCTACGTCATCAGTATGGAATGTTGATGCTCATGTATTAGATGTCACACTCGGGCAAATCAAATACATGTATGGGTGTAGTCTGTCGCATGCCCAACTTGAGGTGGCTGAATTAGCAGCCTAACTTCTGGTGTGTTTTAATACAGTTTGTAGACACTCAAGCCATCCTAATCTGTTTTATTATTATTTCAAGACTTCATATTTTGTTTTCTAACTGCTATAATTGTTCTTGCTTGCCAGTTGGAACAAGTGAAGTCAGGCACAGCACCTGAGGTAAGGCTAGTACATGTACTTCAATTTAAGATTTGTCTGTGTGGCCTACTAGCATTGGCACAGGAGGGGGAGGGAGAGGGAGAGGGAAAGTAAACACAACAACAAAAACCAAAGGAATTACTGGTTACTCATTGTCAACAGACACACCAGAGTACAGTAATGCTGCATGTATTCTGTTAGGAGGGGAGGCCATTCTGGCAGCTGGGGTTTTCTGTGTAACCACATGTGACTGTCTGTGAATTTGTGTGCTGCCATGAGTCACCAGATTTCATAAATATAGTTGAAACACTATCTAGTAGAACTGAGTAACCCACTGTGCACGTTCAGTTGCACAAAATAATACAGAACCAAGTTTAAAAATACATGGCGTTCATATGCTTAAGTGTATCATCGAGTTTCTTGACAAGTTTCTCAGTCTGTCTGTCAGGCTGGATGTCTGGCTGTCTCTGTGTTTTAGTCTGTCTGGCTGGCTGTCTCTGCCTTTTAGTTTGTCTACCTGTCTTTATCTGTCTGTCTATCATTTAGTCTGGCTGTCTGTTTTTTAGTCTGTCTGTCTGTGTCTGTCTACATGTATGTTTTAGTCTGTGTCTGTCTATCAGTCTGTTTTTTGTTTGTCTGTCTCTGTTTTTTAGTCATTTTGTCTGTGTCTGTTAGTCTGTCTGTCTGTCTGTCTATCAGTCAGTCTATCTGTCTGTTTTTAGTCAGTCTGTCTGTCTCTATTTTCTAGTCTACAGGTCTATCTATTCTGTATCTTGCCTGTTACTGGATTTACACTGTATTCTTAGTATGTGTCTAAACCATTGTTCATTGGTACTGGAGTTTAGTATTCTCCAGATAATTTGAAAGTTTTGTTTTTAAATGTCAGTTATTTCCTTTCCTTGAGGGTGGAGAAGCAATGGAAACAGATCAAAATGCACCCAGTATAAATGAACTGCAGGCAATATCACAAAATATTGATGCAGAGATATCAAGATTCCAGGCACTTGTTGCAGTAGAAGATGACAAGTCCCTTAGATACAAAGTAAGATAGTTCATAGATACCTGTAGATTTAAGGCTGGATCAAATGAGAATGAGAGTTGTATGAGAGATGAGTGATGAGAGTTGAATGAGTGTTTGGTCTGAAACTGTTGTGCGTGCACTCAAACAAGGATGAGAGTCAATGAGACAAATAAACAAAACTCTCATCGACTCACTCAAACTTTATGAGAGTGCATGAGAGTTTGTGGTCAAATGAGAGTGAGAGTGTCAACTGTCATCAGTTCCCATGCTCATTCATTCCAGCATTTATTAAAGGTCAAAACTTTGGACCTAAATAATAAGAACCCGACATTTACTGGTTTGGGTGGTGGGTTGCTTGGAGTAAATACCCTCTACCCCCCTGTTGGGGGAAGTTGGTTTATTGTTTATAGAGTTTAAGTGCATGCAATAAAGATTTTATTAGAGAATGCGTTCTACAGTGGACAGTGAAGCAGGTAATACCTTTGTTGCTAGAGTTTGCTTTTTAGTTCAAGAGATATCATGGGACAGAAAACTGGACCCCCACCCCACCCCCTCTAAAGTTGGGTCCCTAGAGAAGTATTGACCTCTTGCTGTATTTGAGTCACATGAAGATGTTGGAACATTCAGTAAAACAGAAAATATTCACAGCAGATTAAACTAGGTGTATAAGCAAATAATACTAATATAAAAGCAACTGTTTCATATCCTCTATGAGCTATCATAAGTATCTGTGAAAATGTAATAGACTTCTAGCCTTCTTAAATTGCTGCACCCCTCTTTTTTGTTTTACAGTAAAATCCTGATCATAAGCCCCCCCCCCCCCACTTCAAAGCCTCCCGGATCCATCACCAAAATAAACTAGATAATCACGAAGTGCTTCCAAGGGGGATAGCATAGCATCACCAAATGTTACTAGACTAGCGGGATTGTAATCAGTGGGAGGGGGCTTATAACCGGGATATCACAGTACATTGAAATGTTAATGTCTATATTGCACTACATGTCATTATCTTGGAATCAACATACTTTCTCTGGTATCATAATCCCAGAGCAATAAAAGTAAAATGCTGGTTATAAGCCCAAGTTCATAAGGGGTGTAGAATTTCCACAATATTTCTAATTCACAGAGAATAGTCAGTAAAGAAATATCCTAAGTGTAAAATGCTCAGGAACCACCCAAAAGCAAGAAAACAAGCGCAAAGTGCTTGGGGGAGGGCATATATTATAGCATTCGCAAATGTTACCAGACTGGTGGGCATCCAGTTGACTGGAGACGAGGCTAATATGAACCTAAACACCCAGGGATTATTACTTTACAGTACATGTATGTTGACTATAATGATGCTGCATCCAAATAACTAGGTCTATAGATGATAGACTAGCCATTTCTGCTAATGTCTATGAGCACTACTGAATCAATAATCGACACGTAATTGATTTGGTTTTTGCAGGTTGAGAATATTCGAAGGAAGCATAACTATTTACCATTAGTAATGGAGCTACTGAAAGTGCTTGCTAAGGAAGGGAGTTTGGTTCCTCTTGTTGAAAAGGTAAGTATGCTGTACTGTACAATGTATAATGAACATGATTTGTTCAAAGTGCAAACTAAATATTGTGTGTACATACATGTATCCATACAATTAGATATTCACCCTATCTGGCTGGGAGGGAAGGGGGGGGCAAGCAGCTGTAACTAAACAACCAATGGAGATAAAACTCCAAGATTCCCTTCTATTTACTATATACACTAATAATATTATAGTCCTCAGGGATGACTAATCATCATCAGGGATGCCTACTTGTCATTAGGGTGACTACTCATCATCAGGTTGACTACTTATCATCAAGGATGACTACTCAACAGGGATGACTAATCATCATCAGGGATGACTAATCATTATCGGGGATGACTAATCATCATCAGGGATGCCTAATCATCATCAGGAATGACTAATCATCATCAAGGATGACTAATCATCGTCAGGACGACTAATCATCAGGGATGACTAATCATCATCAGGGGTGGCTAATCATCATCAGGGGTGGCTAATCATCATCAGGGGTGGCTAATCGTCATCAGAGATGACTAATCATCATCAGGGATGACTAATCATCATTAGGGATGTGTGTGCAAATCTTTATATTTGGTTTAATTTTTCTTATCTACAGGCAAAGGAAACACTACAAGCCAATAAATCAGAGGAATCAAAATAAAAGTTAAGAATGAATTTTGTTAAATATTTTGGTCTTGAGAAGACTACTGGACCTCATCTTCAATAATCATTAGTCCTGACATAATTCAGAGCAAGCTAGCCTGGAAGATTTGCAGCTGACGTACAGGTCACCACCTCTATACACAAGCTGTGACAGTCACGCTCAATCTTAAGCGATCTGCGCCGTAAAGAAATCGTCCATTGTGAAGGAAATTGCTCTACTGACATTAAAACCTGCGTATAAGAACCTAGTGGATTAAGAACCTGCAGGCTGAAATTTGGCAGTTAAACGCCCACTATATAAGAACCTTTTCAGCCAGACATTTGAAATAGGTTCTTTTTTGGAAAAATCAGTTAAAGTGACAAAAAATGCAGGCTGTGCTTAATAATACTAATACTTTGCTTGTTTACCCACGTAACGCGTAAGACCTCAAGTTTAAGATTCTCGTTATGTAATGCCCACGTGCTGTGAGAGAGGAGACAGATCAATAACACCGGCATTAGCCTACTCTTATCGACAAGTGCGTGGGTTCTTTTAAGTCCCCCGATAGACGGATAGAACGTCGAGAGACTAGTCCAACAGCTTAACGCCGCTGTCCACGGATGGTGTACTCTACAAATTTGATACATAATTGCCTCCCTATTGTTTGGATATATAGAACAGGGACTACATTGCGCCCCAGTGCTGTTTGGTGCCGAGTTTTGGGCCAGGAACGCAACAAAACCGAGCAAATTTGAGATTGGGGGCTTGGGACGAGTTTGCTAGGGCTTCGTGGTTCGTTTTGGATATCGCGTGTCTCCTGGTGACTCGGACACAGACTCTCAATCCCTCGCCGCTTTGCGCTACTAGACTAGATTAGTTAAGAAATTTCTTTTCAGACCAGCAACAAACGATACTTTTACTCCTGAAAAAATAAGAACCTATTAAAGAACCTAAACAGCCTCACTAATCATCAGAAATATAGGAACCTTTCTATACTGACTTAAAAAAATGCAGGTTCTTATACGCGGGTTTTTACTGTAGTTCATTACTACGTCACAGTTTGTTTACATTTTATAAACTCAAGAAAAGATGCAAAAACTATCATTTTCTGCGTTTAAGAAAGAGAAAGCCGGGTTTACATATATTCTAACTTATTTTCAGAATGAAATTTGTGGAGACTTCTGATTTTGGATTTTGAAAATCCGTGTTACTGTTGCATAGTGAGATTAAATTAGTGGAACACAAAACATAAACCAACCGTATTTCAGGGCGAAGACATACGAAGCTGTAGAATAACTTTGATGGTACATTTCACTGTTCATATGATAGTAAGAATCAAATATAACATAAAATCGATTGACTTGAACCTTTGTCAGCAAACTAAATCACTTTTACATGAAAGAAATCTATGACGTAATAGTACAATGGACCAGTTATAATAAGGAGGCAGATTTACAGTGATCAGCTGTCACCACGAGGAGATCAAACGAGATTTATCAAATTTATTTGAGAAAATCTTTTGTGTTGATGACGTCATATATAGGATCACATATCCTAAACTTAAGATACTAGTGCAGCCTTGCATAAAAGTGGAAGGAATACAAAATTGACAAAAATTATTTCTTAGAAGATTTGCAACAGAAGTATGTTTTACAATTTCTCATTACAGTGTCATGACGTCATATTCTGGTGTTCATTGGTGCATGATGTGGCAACTTTCTACTTTTTTAGGACAGAAAATGATAATTTTGAAAACATACTTTTTTGTACTTGGAAGTGATAGATTTTAAGGAAAATTCGACTGAAATTGGGGTATTCATTATGGAGTTTATATTCTCTTTCGAAGAACCGGAAGCAAAAAGTCACAGTTTTCAGTATTCTCCAAAAGGCATGTTTAAATTGCGTTCGATTTGTTATTTGAAGATCAAGATCAAGCACACATAACAGAAAAACATCAACATGGCAACATAAGCATTGCCAGGCCTAGATTACTATGTGAGATTTAGTTGCATGCAAAGTAAATCTGCCTGATTGCATGAAATTTCTTTTTCATTACCGACTTCTGACAGTCAGTAAATTTAGCAGTTTAAAATCTTTGGCTACAACAGTTCGCTTATATCTATTTTCTCTTCTTCTTTTTATATTTGTAAAATATCTGCAAAACTGGTATAAAATAAAATTATTGTATTGTATTTTTTATTGATCACATGATGGTCAATTTACATGTAATTTACTTGCAACCATGTGATCGCTAGTTGGTCTCATTGGTTTTTATATTATCGTATTAACGATAAAACAGGACACCTTTATATACAGCAGGGTGCAATTTCCTACAATAAAATCAAACTGGTTTGATTCTTGCGATTTTAGCTGCATGCAACAAAATTCATGACAGGCTGCTACACACAATGTAATCATGTTCGAGTTTCCTTGCATAGGTCTAAAATCTTACATGATTGGCTAAGTTTATAGCGGGCCTTTACATATACAAAATTGTCTTTAACATGTTACTTTACATTATGAATATTTTCTTGTCCAAAAGTGTATAACTTCAAGATTTGTAATTTTTTGAGAATAACAATGTAAAATTACAAAAGTCCTGGTGTGGAATAGTTTTGTGACTGTGTTAGTGGCTACTAATTTAGCAAATTTAATGTGTTCATGACGAATAGCTACATTTAGTACTTACTATTAACAAAAATTGTTGAACCAACTCTTCGCTAAACATGTTTGCAAATAAAACAAGTCAATGGAACTTTTCGAAAATGGGTTCGAAAGTGGAATTCTTTGACAACGCGATCCTATCGTCTCCGTGTGGACGCTGACAATAGAATTGGTGAAATTGACATCGTTGTCGTGTGGACTGGACATGAAAACGCAAACTCTTGAAAACGCTGACAATAGAATTGTGAAATTCACATCGTTGTCGTCAACAATCACAAACAAACCGGGAGAAATCAATTAAACGTTCTTACCAGTTTATGTTACGCACTGTGTCAGTGTTGTTCCTATTAATGTTTTGGAATCTTGTCAGTTTTTTGCGATTTTGCTTGTATGTGTACCCCAAGGCCAAATATAGCAAAGTTTGAGATGTTTTTGAAACTTTCAGACTTTGAGTTTCGTTGATGAGTCTTTGTTAGCATATTATCTGTTGAATCTTGTAATTTATTACTTTATGTAACTAAATTTAAAGTACTTACAATAAGCCTTTTCACGGTTCCAAATTTGTTACATATTATTGAGGCAAAGATTGATTGTGCATTGATACAAAACCTCTTCCTTTTGACATGTATATTAGTTTTATTATTATGCTAACTAATTTCACTTCTCCAACACTGCACGGTCAATCTCGGCCTCGACACCAGGCAAAGGCTTGGTTACCTCTTATACAACCGTGAAATACCATGGTGTATTGTTTCTAGAATTATAGAAATATTCAGTAGTTTTTCCTAAGTGAAAGTTGTCAGATAATGTCTTATGTTGTTCGTATTGTGTTCCTACAGCAGTAATGAACGGAACAACTGAACGAACGAGCAAACGAACCAGTGAATAAACTTTATTTAGCCTCCGTTATCAAGGAGTTTCTTGTGACACCGCTGATATATCCTCGGAAAACCAGTGGAAGTCCGTCGGGCGTGGGAAAATGAAAGGGCGAGAGAAAAGTAATGAAATTAAAATAGAGGCCTTTCCTTTTCCCCTTTTCTTTTTCTTCTCCGTATTGCTCATCTTTGCGTTTCTTTCGCCCGTCGGACTGCACCTGGGTTTCCGATGAAGCCAAATATTAAACGGCTAGTACGACCGCGTCTCCAGGCGTCCCAGTGTAATATGTATCAGGATGGGGGTGGGGGAGGCGTGACATTATTCGTGTATACGTGTTGTATGTGCATACGTGAGTGTATTTGAATTATTTGTGTGTGACTGGTTATCTGTTTCTGTGTCCAAATGTGTGCGTAGGTGTATGTGTATACTGTATATATATATCTGTGTGTGTGTATGTGTGCGTGCAGGCATGTGCATGTGTGAGTGTATCGGTGTGTGCGTGAGTGTGTGCGAATGTCTGCGTGTGTCTGAGTGTGTCTAAGTATGTGCGTGCATGAGTTTGTGTGTTATGTATGTGTATGTGTATGTGTGGTTGTATTTGTGTTTGTGTATAAACAAAACAAAAAAGAGAAAATTGTAACACTGAAAAACTTCCATCCCAGGCTTAAAACCAGTTATACACGAGCAAGATTTCCTTGACGAGTGTCCGGCTCACAGCACGTGTTCATAAGAGTAGGCAAATGCCAGTACTAGTGTTACTGGCCTGTCTCCACTCTCACAGCACGTGTCGACAAGAGTAGTCTAATGCCAGTGTTACTGGTCTGTCTCCTCTCTCACAGCACGTCTCGATAAGAGTAGGCTCATGCCGGTGGTAGTGATCTGTCTCCTCTCTCACGGCACGTGTAGAAAAAAGTAGTCTAATGCGGGTGTTATGGTCTGTCACCTCTCTCACAGCACGTGTCGATAAGAGTAGGCTAATGCCAATGTTAGTGGTCTGTCTCCTTTCTCACAGAACGTGTCGATAAGAATAGGCTAATGCCGCTGTTGTGCTCTGTCTCCTCTCTCACAGCACGTGTCAAAAAGAGTAGGCTAATGCCAGTGTTAGTGGTCTGTCTCCCCTCTCACAGTACACGGCCATAAGAGTAGACTAATGCCCGTGTTATGGTCTGTCTCCTCTCTCACAGCATGTGTCGATGAGAGTAGCCTTATGCCGGTGTTAGTGGTCTGTCTCCTCTCTCACAGCACGTGTTGATAAGAAAAGGCTAATGGCGGTGTTAGTAGTCTGCCCCCTCTCTCACAGCACGTGTTCATAAGAGTAGGCTAATGCCGGTGTTAGAGATCTATCATCTCTCACAGCACGTATCGATAAGAGTAAGCTAATATCACTGTTAATGGTCCGTCTCCTCTCTCGCAGTACACGACGATAAGGGTAGGCTAATATCAGTGTTAATGGTCCGTCTCCTCTCTCACAGCATGTGTCGATAAGAGTAAGGTAATGCCAGTGTTAGTGGTCTGTCAAGTCTCTCACATCACGTGTCGTTAAGAGTAGGCTAATGCCAGTGTTAGTGGTCTGTTATCTCTCTCACAGCACGCGCCGATAAGAGGAGGCTAATATCAATGTTAATGGTCCGTCTCCTCTCTCGCAGCACGTGTCTATAAGAGCAGGCTAATGTCAGAGTTAATGGTCCGTCTCCTCTCTCGCAGAACACGACGATAAGAGTAAGCTAATATCAGTGTTAATGGCCGTCTCTTCTCTCACAGCACCTGTCTATAAGAGCGTGCTTATACCTGTGTTAGTGGTCTGTCTCCTCTCTTAAAGCACGTGTTCATAAGAGAAGGCTAATGCTTCTGTTAGTGGTCTGTCTCCTCTATCATAGCACATGTCGAAAAAAGTAGGCTAATGCCAGTGTTATAGTCCGTCTCCTCTCTCACAGCACGTGAAGATAAGAGTAAGCTACTGCCGGTGTTAGTGGTCTTCCTCCTCTATCACAGCACGTATCGAAAACAGTAGGCCAATGCCGGTGTTATGGTCGGTTTCCTCTCTCACAGCACGTGTAGATAAGAGCAGGCTAATGCCGCTGTTCGTGTTCTCTCTCCTCTTTCACAGCACGTGTGGATAACAGTAGGTTAATGCCAGTGTTAGTGGCCTATCTCCTCTCTCACAGCACGAGTCGATAAGAGTAGGCTAATACCGGTGTTAGTAGTCTTTCTCCTCTCTCACAGCACTTGTCGATAAGAGTAGGCTAATGCCAGTGTCAGTGGTATGTCTCCTCTGTCATAGCACGTATCGATAAGAGTAGGCTAATGCCAGTGTCAGTGGTATGTCTCCTCTGTCATAGCACGTATCGATAAGAGTAGGCCGGCTAATGCCAGTGTTAGTGGTCTGTCCTCTCTCTCACAGCATGTGTCGATAAGAGCAGGCTAATGCCAGTGTTAGTGGTCTGTCTCCTCTCTCACAGCACGTGTCGATAAGAAAAGGCTAATGACGGTGTCAGTGGTCTGTTACCTCTCTCACAGGTCGTGTCGATAAGAGTAGGCTAATGCCGGTGTTAGTGGTCTGTCTCATCTCTCACAGCACGTGTCGATAAGAGCAGGCTAATGCCAGTGTTAGTGGTCTGTCACCTCTCTCACAGCACGTGGCGATAATAGTAGGCTAATA
>JANVCK010159530.1:0-11041 GCA_026546655.1 Epizoanthus illoricatus
TAGATTTCTGAACCTCTGATTTATTACTCAATGTTTTAAGAAGTGTTGTTTAAACATAGATCACTCACCCAACTGACTAATCCATGATTTGCTGTCTAAGCCAATCTTTGGAAAACAGAATCAAATGGTGGGTTAAATTTTAATCCTGGATTAGCGCTTATAATCAGCTTTTGAGGAACTGGGCCCAGATGATTACATGTGACTGAACATACCGGTGAAGTTGTTTATCTAGTCCAATGAAGTTTTCATAGGTTCTTCTGATAACCCACGACTTGCCTTGACACGTCACCTTGACCTGCATGACAGAAGCAGACAATGCCGTCAAGTGATAAATTATAATTAATGACTATCTGCAGCCAAGTCAACCTAAACTGTGGACCTGTTTCACTGCTGCTGTTCCAATTAGCAATTGCACTGTGGCTTGGATGGTACTTTGTCTGCCTGGGAGAGGGGAGGGGGAGGTCAAGCACAGCCACTCACATTAATTTTGAGTGTGGGTGTGCTCAGAGATCTGAACCCTAAAGTACTGACAGTTTTTACACTATTTTTCAGACTGGTTTTCATTTGTGACAGGTACTAAGGAAGAGCTTTTTAAATTTGGTATCTAATTCCCAGGGGGGAACTCCCAGTAAAATATTATGGGGGGATGGGGTCTGAATGTTTAAGGATATCATTTCTTGCAGTTTAGTATTCTTTTAGAGTATCAGTTTTGGCTCTTGTATCATTTTGACAAGTGGCGCTGGATAACTGACACTGATTTTTAGGCAAGGCGAAGAAGAATACATTAATATTTTTAGGGTATCATTTTTGACACATTGTTTTATTCTTCCAAGACAATGCAACTTACCAAAAATGTACTAGAGATATCCTCAGTGCCTGAATAGTGCCTTCTCTCTAATGCTCCATTTGGAGATGTTTCATGCAGATTAACCTGTCAATCCAAAAAAGGAACTAATTACTTGTAGTTTAATGATACATATTCAAATTCTCCCAACCAGCTTTGTATGAAATATATGGATACAAGTAAGGAGAACTGAATCTGGCACATCCTAAAGTTCCCCTGTATACAGGGGATTAAGCTACAGGCATACAGGTCCTGGTAAACCATTAATGTACAGCTGCCCTTTTACAAATGGAACCAGGCAACATAAAATTGAAGCCCTGACAACTGAATAATTATTTAGTTCACAAAATTGTGAGGTTAATTATTAAGGGGTCATCCATTATTTTCATCATTTTCACAAGCGTACAAACATACTCTTTTTCCAGACCACCTCTCTCCCCTAAAATGGTACAAACTGAAAAGGAAAAAATGATGATTTTGCTGCTGGAATCCAGTTGTTATGTCATGCTACGTGTGTCTCACCACAATCCATTCCCACTTGCTTTGCACCACGACTTCCAAGTTCACAATTATGACACCATGGCTCCTCCATTATACTTCTTGACCAAGTTTCATATAGCATCCTGTTACTTCAACTCCACATTAATGAATTCACAAATGCCTGATTTTAGCATTGTCTGGGGCTTTGTGTACAGCATTTCCAATTTAAACATGATTATAAAGTTGATGTTGCCAAAATAGTATTATTATCATTTTCTATTATTTGAAAAGCGTACATGTCCCTTTATCTTCCCCCTCCCAAAAAAAATTATGTTTTGTACAGTCATGAAAATGATGAAAAAAATGGATGACCCTAAGGAAAATTAACATGGAATGTGTTAGAAATAGCATTTAAGATCCTCTATAACTGAACATTTTCTTGGGAAAGCATGCCTCCAGATAAGGCTCCAGACCTTCGCTGCTCATTTTAGATCTATCATAAACTTCACTGTTCCTCTCACAACAATTGCTACCCACAGTATGGCCCTGTTTACAAGTACACTTCCATTTCTCTACATAGATCCAAAACATTTTTGGACTACTTTTATCCTAGACTTTTCCAGAAGTTTTCAGGAGTGTTGGTAATTTTTAATTAAACTATTTAAACTCTTGTACATGTACGTTAACAAGTTTAAAATAAGAAAAAGTTTGATTCTTTCAGTTTCCAACGAATCATTTATAATTATTCAGTTTAAAATACAAGGAAGGAAGCTCTTAAAATTCCAGTAATTTCTAGGATACCAAGGAACCATACAAACACTGTAAACAAATAACAAACCTGGATTCTTGTAGTCAGATCAACACTATCATAGTGAAAATGGGGCATTTCTTCCATTTTTGGATAACGAGACTTCCCATCATACAACCTGATACACAAATATACATTATATGTACAGTTTAGTTCTATACAATTACAAATAGTAACATATGCATCATCAGATACACCTACACCTCTCTCACTGACATCTTTCTTGTACAATTATTACTTAGACTTTGAACAGTTAACTGAACATATTAATTTTATGATAGACTGGATAATCCAAGAACACTTATATCAGGATGTGTGAAATACCACAGCTACTCAGCTTATCAGGGGGGTAAAATATCGATGCCACGGGCCATGGTATGCACGTAGGGGCATGGATATTTTCTGGAACTACCCAATGCGGAGGTCAGACTAAACAACTCAGAATAATAAATTGAGAATACGGAAATATCAAAAAGTCAAATAATTATTTACACAATAGTTAACCAAGACTACTTTTTGTTATAGACAATTACCAAGCAAAGTAAGGACAATAAAATAAAGACCTAAAATTGACTCCAAATAATAAACTTTGACTTATACACCCGCTGAAAAATAACGCTTATGAAATTGCCATCAAATGACAACAAGGCGGAGTTCACTGGTTTAATTTCTAGGAACTTGATGTTTAATACTCTAAAAATCAATCCTTTTAGTCTTTTACAAGCCACCAAATATAATTATTTGAAAAAAACGTAGCGATAGCTTTAAAATTGCACAATTCACATCAATTTCATTCATGTTTGTGAGAGCACGGGCATTCAAAATTCAGGGTCAACTTATACACCTGTTATAAATTTTTGAAAAGTATCATTTTTGTGTTAACAAGGGCTTTAACTTATACACTGGTCAGTCAAATAAATATGCATGTGAAAACATAATAAAGTAATTAATGTCTTTGTGTAACTCTTAAAAAGTCTAGTTAAACACACCTGCTCAGCCTGGAGAGCGTTCCCCCCTGAGCTGTCTGCTCAATCAAGTCCACCTGCAACAGAATAAGAACACCATTACAACCTTTCGTGTAAATTGACATTAGATAGTACAATAACACAGGAATGTAGTAAGATATGGGTTACAATGCTTCCAAGGAGATGACCAAAAATAATTAATCCTTCCACTGCCACTGTTTTATGGTTAACCATGATATTATTTTATCATTCCAATTTTGATTCTATTTGACACAACTAAATGCCTTGGCCACATGAGTACTCTAGTTGTGGGCCTCCGCTGTTATATACCACTTCCAGCTTGTTTATACAAACATAAAGAATAAAGGAAATTCTGAATAGATTCATTTTCTTGCCCAATATTTAAGAAATGAATACTTTGAAGATTTGGCTGGACATTCAAGATCAAGCTATACTTTGAATCTTTACAGACTCATCATTAACAGATTCAGCATAGCATGATGATAAGTCTACAAAGATTCAAAATTTATATAGCTCTCTTGAAAGCCAAATCTTCATTTTTATTGCTTAAATATTGGGCTGGAAAATGATTCTATTTGTAACTTCCTTTACTTTTTTCCTTTTGAAATTATCAGCAGGTCCTGGTATATGCAAACATGTTGACAGATTTGCTGGCTCTTTATTCTAGTGGATACTAGATTCTCAGCATGTATATACATACATGTACATGGTCCAATATATTAAGGCTTACATGTAATTAATTACTTTCTTATATAAAAAATTAATGGTCCAAAGAGTTCCATATAATTTTTTCAAATTATTGCATGTCCATTTGTTTGACAAGTGTCATTAATTAGCATTAAATTAAAATAATTATTAATAGTGTCATTTATCAACACAAACTCCATCAGAAACACAATGGAAATAAAATGAGGGGATATCAATTGATGATGACTTTTATACCAGCTCTTCAACCAAAATGTGAATACCTAGTACATATATTTGTATATAATAACTATCTAGACACATTTAAGTCACACAGTATAAAAGTACAGTACAGAGGAAAGAGCATTGTTTGCCAACCAAAACATACTGATGTACAAAGATCTATTGAATGGTTTACCAGGTCTACAATGTATTTAGCTATTATCACACAAACAAAACCCTGTGCATATATGTACATGCAAAATTATAAATACAATATAGGAAGCTATCAAACTGACTTTGATAACAACATTTCCTGTACAGTACTGAAAAGCTTGATCTTCACAGGTTATGCCACAATCACTCAGAACAACTTCAATCTGTTTGGAAATATGGTAGTTTCATTCCCAATGGATATATATGGAGGTAATTGGAATGGCCAAAGAGTTAACCAAATAAGAGTAATTATATTACATGAGAATACTGGCCTAATACAGAACCAGATTGTGTACAGCTGCATCAGTATAGCAACATACAAATTAAATTACCTTCCCTGCAGTTCTCCGAGCTCAAAGGAATATTTTCAGCTGGAAGCTGCTCACAGGTCATAATTGTTATGAGAATTACATCATTGTTTTGATATTTGTATGCATGCCATCATTTAAATTATGTAAACAGACACAGAATCAATTCTCTGTTTGTCTTGGCATGTTTAGACTTCTGATTTGCTGGCACTTGTGAGAGTAGTATAATATTATTTTTGTCACTCTCCCTGAAACATGTTTTAGTTACTAATTATGTACAATACTATATTACTGTAATTAAAATCTTTTTAATTTCCTTTGACTTTTCTTCTCCAAAATATTATAAATATGGAAAACACATATATTTTATATATACGTACTACAAGCATATCTTGTTTAATTCTACCCCCTACAGGTGCCCTGACCACCAGGAATGCTTGCAGCTGCAATCCAAGATGGTTATCTGCCTGCCAAAATCCTGCATATATACTAACCCTTCTGAATCCCAGAGCTTATCAATACTTAAATTCTCCTTATAATACCAATATGAAAATATGCAGTTTGATTATGAGAATATGCATGTAGCAACTGGTGCCTATGGTAGATTGTAATAGTTCAATAGAAGCATTGTATCAGGGCCAGTGGAAGGTGTCTGACATTGGAAGGGCCAGGGTTGAAACTGAACGTAAGCGTGAGCTTCTAGGGGGTCTGTCGCATCCCCCACCCCGGAAATTTTGAGAAAATAAGCTCTCTGAAATGCCATTTCCTGCATTTTGGGAGTGTTTTTACTTAATGTTTTGGTGAAATAGGAATTTTTTTTTGTAAATCCGTACTTGGCCTGATAACTGGGGGGGGCACTGCTGGCTCTGTGTATGGAAAGACTTGTAAGAAACTCAACAGCAAACATTTACAAATGCATGGTTTTTGAAGCTGAATGTATTAGAATTAGCGAGTACCCTTCATTATTTATAAGTCCCAAAATCAAAAGTTTCTATCACTGTTTTCCCAAATGTCTTTTTATAAAAAAGCACACATTTTTACATCTTCAATTTATATAAACTGAACACAGTTTAGAATAAGCGTGGTTGTAACCACAATGTGCTGTTTTTACAAATGAAAATAACTACAAAAATAATAACATTTCTAACTATGTACATGTATATAAAATTATATATATAGAATCTGTCTTCTGGGGTACAATATATAATTCTGAGTTTGAGGTTATGTTAATGTTTTTATAATAAATGTTATTTTTAGTTGTCTTTGTCATTTTTTAAAATGTGTTTCAATAAAAATCTATGAATATCTTTGAACTTTTGAATTATTTACTAATAGTTTATTAGGGAAACTTTCTATGATATTTTGTATATTTTTCTACAAAATAATAAAATATTCATTATTTCATGCTCACCATATTTAGTCAGACATATATAACTACAGGTCAAGAAGGAGGACTTCAGATGATGTCATTGTACACATTTTGCTTCATTAGCATAAATCCGACTTCAAGCTTCAGACAAATGAAGTCCATAGATTGAATGAATATGTCACCATTAGCAGTCACCAAAAATTTGGGCACAAAATGGTAAATTTTTAGGAATGAGTCTGTAAACTTCAAAATTTACAGACGATGTATTGATAAATATTTATTCATAAATTTAGCAATTGTGAAACTTCCAATCATGTTAGTGACAACTTACTTTATTATCGACAGGAATAGTATCTTCAAAATTGATGCTCCTTCTTTTGTTGCTATCTGTACTATCCACTGACAACCTCTTCAACTTTCTGTTTGCCCTGGATTTCAGAAAAAAATTAAATACATTGTTACTGTATATGCATTATTAAAAAAATGAGCGGTGGCAGGGTGTGATTCAAGGGCCTACAGACGACAAAATGTAGGCCAAAAATGTAGATTTGTTGGACATAATGAGGACAGCCTACATATACATAATATTATTTCCAGATAAAAATTGTGACTCCAGAGCTTAAATAATTTATTGCCAGATATGAGTTGCCCTGCATCTCATGTAAGATTGATTCTGTAGGTCAGCAAAATCTCTAAATCGTGCCCTGGGTGGTGATTGAATTTACATGTCATGTGTTTGAATAACAGTGACAAATTACAACCTGTGGTCATTAGCATGTCATATATTTGATAGAAAATGAACATAGTCACATGCAGGAATTTGAGAAGACTGCATTGTTTATTTTTTATAAGAACTCTTTTTATAAGAATCATGAGGCTCAAAATCCCTGAAAAATAAGAATTTTCTAAGAATCATGCTCAAGCTCATTTTTATTGTTCAACACTTCTAAAATGTTTCAGTACATGTACTGTACATTTTACTCCTTTCTCGAAATTAGGCCATTCTATTGTAAACACAAAATATTCAATGCATGACACTAATTTGATCCACATCCCATAACAAGAACAGAGAAGACAAAAGGTGCTTGAAATATGACAGCTGATCCGTGAATTCTGACCAGCCTCCAAATATCCACGATTTCTGCATAGCATGTGGGAGCGTATACAGTACATGTATTTAGGCTGACATTAAAAATGTTAAGAATCATTTGAGGCTGAAATCTCTGGTACCATTAAGAATTGTGATGCTCAAAAGAAATTTTCTAATTCTTATAAAAAAGAAATGGTGTAGTTTCCATACACAACATAACATGTCACAAACAGTCAAACAATAAATAAAGAACATGTCTTATCTTTCCATATTGTTTATGACAGGTGGACTGTTAACAACATATTACATCATGTATGGAAAGTACATGCCTAAGATAAAAGTATAGTCAAACCTACATAATGTTGAACTGGATGCTCTTGAAGAAATATAGGAAAGTGTTCACCTTTAGAACTATACATGTAGTGTCCTCTTCATACAGGCCTGTTATTAAAACTGTATTTTGGTTGTTGTCAAATAATTATGAACTGTATCTAAATATGGTTTTTATATAAAGTTGTCATAACACAAATATATACAGTCATGTACTAGAGAAATGGAAAATAGAGGGGCAGCCTTACTAGATAATTTTTTTGAAAATTAAAAAGTTGTGCAGTTGAGAATTGATGCAGGTGCCCACTGATCATATACCACTGACAATATTATCCTCAAGTGGCCTACAGATAACTTACGATATAAACACAATCTACTGCGACAACAGTTTCCAGAAAGCCTGGACTGCCCTTTTTTCAGAACCTGTTGAAATATTTATGCATCAAGGAATGCTACTGGTAAATACCTCCTGGGCAGCAAGCCAGGAGCAAGTGGCCAAATAATTATGCATTATAAGTATGTACACTGTCATGCATTTAATTTATTGGCAATTCACACACATCTGTGATTGAACACAAGCAATGGATGAATCATATCACTCCACATTCCCACTTAAAATGTTGATTGTGACCAGTATTCTTGGTTGCTAGCCATAGGTCATACAACATTAGTCTGTAGTGAAGTCCGGATCAAATGTCAAATTAAATGAGTGCAAATCTTGTAAACATGTCATCAGAGGCCAATTAAAATGCAGACAATTCAACCTTGTAAAATATTTAGTAAACCTTTTGTAGGTTTCTTATAAAATTATTTCTTCTTGAAAAATTAGGTGAACACATATAATAACCAAAATAATGCCCAACAGATTAAAAATAAAATACACTGTACATATATAATCACATAACATTAAATTATGTCAACATAATTTCAATGCCAACAATTTTAATTATAATTTTAAATTAATATACTTTCAAAAAATTTCTAGCCTCTAATTTTTTGGCATCCAATTGATAAATATTAAAATCACTGCTTTTCACTGTAAATCACTTTAAGAAATATTTATGACAATTTAGTGACAACACACAAACAACTCCTCAAAAGATACCAAGCAAATTTTGCAATGTTATGTCATGGCTCAGTTGACTGGCTTAAACGTTTGTCGCCGTGGTCTTGCTGGACCATTAACTAGCCCAAGGTGCAGCTTAAAAACGACCTGCATGTGGCTATCCCTTCTGCTGTGCGAGATCAAATATCAAAGTGGTTTTAAAAATATAAACATGTTCTGTTGTCCACAAACACAAAGAATCACATCACTTGAAATGAGATCAATAAAAATGAGATTAGTGTCCGAGTCAACGTGAACTACTCACTCAGTAGCTGCAACCAGCAACAGACTTTGCTTTCTCTCTTGTCATTAACTGGTTCTCACTGATTCTCGCAAAATGGCTGCAGATTATAAGAGAGCATTGTCCACTCCCTACCCCACAGAAATCTTTGTGGAGCTGAAACAGGTTTCAGATCCCGGCATGTTTGACTATCAACAGGAACAACAACCGAACTATACACATTCAGTCAGGTACTTGTGGTATTCTCGACGAAGCTCAGTCAAACGGGTAAACATATTCTTTGTATTGTACATATTCGATTCGAGCAAATCACTAAAGATGTCATTTTCAACTGCGCAATGCGTTCCCACGCTCAAGCAAAGTCCAAAGGAAACGGATCAATTCGCCCCAACTATCAGTTTATATAAAGCCGGGAATTAAACACTTTGACCTCAATGATTTCGTAATTGTAGAATTAGTGTGATTTTATGACCGGAAAATCAACCATTAACGCGAGTATATCCTGCAAGCTTTATGCTTTACAAAGCACAACTGTTTCAAGGTCTTGCTTGAGCAAACATCAAGTACAAGAATTTATACTCACCTCGGTTCTGTTATTGCTTCGTTGGCAGGAACAGTCTTCAGTTTCGTTCCTAAAACAGACCGAGACAGAACAAAGTCAAACACAAATTCGTCGCCGTCACCTTGAACAACTATTCTTGAACTTACTCTTGTGTAAAGAAAACTTAATTGCGCTCTAAACAAATCTCATTTGGCTCTGCAAACAGCAAGACTGCATTAACTTCTATTGTACTGAGAAAGGTGTGAGGGATTTGGGTGAAACACGTAATAATTTTTTTGACATATTTCACGGGCAAATTAAAGATCTCACCTGAAATAAATGATTCTGGAGTATACCAAGTTGTCATTGCGTCGAAATTCTTTGTTCTGCAAGCGCAAGAGCATTCTACTCTTGATCCCGCGGACAAGTACAGTTCTTTTTGTTGTTGTGTCTGTGAACTTGCTCGTCCGCCATTTGCATTTTGGTAAGCCTTTTGTCCCCGACGTGACGTCATAAATTCCAAATGGCAAAGGAAGTGTAAAATGTCGGATCGCTTCATTGCATTTTGATTCTTGGTCAACTCGTGGACAAGAATACTTTTGAGATGGCTAGGGATCCAAACCCTCCAAGGTCCTCCAAGGCTATGGGCTAAAAACACAAGTCCCTGGGTCTCCGAGAATCGGAAATAATCGGGGCTCTGAACTCGAAAGAAAATTTTAAAAAATGACTCCAAAAACAATTATGTGCTTCATTAATTCAGTAGTAAATCTTCGAATCCGAGGCTCCTGATCATTGTTGAGGACATACTTATAAAACTACAAAAAGATGTCGAAAAGGCCTATAATTTATACGAGTATGTACGGTATTGCTCTGAATAAACGCCTATACCCGAATAAACGCCCCCCCCCAGTTTAGAAATTTAAAGCAAACGCCCAAGTCCGAATCAGCAGGATTCAACCCCGCTATCCGAATAAACGCCCCCAGTTCAGAAATTTAAAATAAACGCCCACATGTTCAAAGTTTTGATGAGAATCGATGAGAATTTTCGTCGATGTTGTCAACTCCATCATCGACTCTCATCCTTGTTTGACTGACGCAAGGATGAGAGTTGACCGAACTCTCGTCCATGATCCAACTCTCATTACTCGACTCTCATATAACTCTCATTCTCGTTTGATCCCGCCTTTAAGGTCAAAACGAGGATGCGATTTGATGCTAAAAAAGACTCTAATCGATTCTTATCAAAATTCGAATATGTTCAAATAAACTTGATCAGTCGATGAGAGTGCACGAGAGTTGGCGGTCAAATTTGAACTCTCATCAACTAGCCTGACTTCAGGCGCTAATTTTCCTTTCCAGAGAGAAAGGTCCTTGTGAGAGATTTTTAGAGAGACTTTTTAGAGAAATTTTTAGATATAGCGTCCGAGATCAGGCTATCTTCTGTTGAGTCAATGCTTTTTATGTTTCTATTTAGTTTATCTTGTAAGTAAGAGCGGTCCCTTTGCAATAATTAAGAGGCAGTCTGTAAAATCCTCATGGTCATTTTGGTTCAAAAAATAAATTTCGCTCTAACTTTGCTCATTACTAGTACATTATAAGTAAGTAACAAATCAGCAATTGGAATTTATACATTTTCTTTTCTCTAGGAAATATCGGGATCGGGTTACGCTCGCGATAACTCCCAGATCCCCGAAGTCCCGTCTCAAGCACCATCAAAATTGACTAAAAGTAATGGCGTCGTTCTTCCTGACAAAACGTTCCACATTTACCAAAGTCTGTAGTATTGTAGTACATCTATAAGGCTTTCCAGTAGTAGGTTA
>JANVCK010159641.1:0-11038 GCA_026546655.1 Epizoanthus illoricatus
CCCCTGAGGAATCTGGAAACGAGATTAGTATAGTACAGGAACATTTTTCCCCTTCTATATTCCTCCACTATTTCATTTAACTGCTATGGAAGTCACAGGACTGTCAAATGGTCAGAAATTATGACTCACTGACCACCCACTTTTGTGAATAAATTCCTTGCATTTCTACCACATGCATGACTTTTGACACAACTTGCATGATTGATGCCTTGGTGACTGAGCTGTGAAAGTATCATACAGTTGATAATCTGATTTATATCAATCAAGACTTTCCTAGTGGCACCTGACCATTATAGGAATACTAAGAAGTTAACTACGAAAGTATGTGGAGAAGGAATAAGTAATTGTAAGTTCATTCCACAGTTCATTGAATTCCTTAGACATATGTGCTGTTATTTTCTAAGAATTAATTATACAAGTACCATTATGTTTTTTGTTGTAGGGGTAGGTTTGGTGTGGTCAAAAAAGCAGTGGAAAAGGCCTCAGGGAAAGTGTATGCAGCAAAGTACATTAAGCTAAATGCTGCTGGATCAAAGAAGGAGGATGTGATGAGAGAGATAGACATAATGAACAAGCTGAACAACCACAAGAGGCTGGTGGCATTAGTTGATGCATATCAGGTGGCCAGGAGCATGGTGATGGTCTTAGAATTGTAAGAATTAAAATTTCTCATTTTTGTCAATTTATTTAACAGATTATTCCTTGTCTGCAGCAGCTATACTTAGGATTAGCAACTATTAAATTTAGCGATTCAGTATTTCATTTAATGTTGTGTATGAAAGCATACTGAAAAAATCTATTTTCTGTAGTAATTTACTTTTATGTAATTAAGGTGGTAGGTACAATGTATGGGTGGGATTCAGAGCACTTGGGATCTCTGCTTGGGATTTGAAATTGGATTTCCTTACAAACAAAAATGAGGTGAAGCAGTGTGTTTTAAAAATGTTCATATTCCAAATTTCTGATCAATATCCTTAATCATTCAAGAGATATGAGCATTTAAAAATTAACTTTTTGGTATGATAATTTATGCAGATTTATATGCAAAAGCACAAAGTCATGCATAAATTAGCATAAATTATACATTTTCAAGCTGCCATCAAAAATTTCCAATTGTAATTTTACATTCATATCAGCAAACAGAAAATTGAAATTATTTGTTATTTAATGAGAGTTCCATGAATTGTTTATTGCTCAAGGATTGACAGCTGTCAAACTATGTCAAAATAAATCAGACCAACTTTGTCAAATAAATCTGGTGGATTTTCCAAACAAATTCCTGACCTGAAGCTTGGAATATATGAACATTTGAGAACACGCAGTCGCTGAGCATTTACCTCAGTTTCTTTATGAGGAAATCTAATTCTGAAATCCCAGCTGTATACTTACTACCTTAAGTAACTAAAATTATTTAATAGCTGCTAATGATAGTAACTTTAAGCTTAAGGTATGTGGGTTCCCAGTTTACTCATTTGTATGTCTCTCTGTTCATCAGTGTCAATAATTAGGTCCCCAATCTTTCTCAGTAATTGTCACTCTCCAGATCTGTACCTCTATCAATTTGTGTTTCAATTCCAATTATTGTCCATAATTAGATTTCTGTTACATGTCTGTCTGTTTTTGTATTTTTGCATGTCTGTATATGTCCTTATGTATATAGTTTGGTCTCTCATATCTATTTTTGTCTTTCTTTCTGTCTGTCTGTCTGTCTGTCTGTCTGTCTATCTTTCATCTTGTTTCTTTCATTCTGTCCAGATGTCTGTGTGTCTGTCTGTCGTCCTATGTGTGCATGTCTGTGTGTATCTTTCTGTTTGCCCATCTACCTTTGTCAGTTTTACTTTGTTTTTCTGCCAGTGTCCATGATTAGGTGTCCTGCAATCTGTCTGTGTGTGTCTTTATAATTTGTATTTCAGTTGCCCTGGCTATCATGCAGTGGCCTCAGTTTGGTTTCTGATAAGTCTCTATCATTCTTTTTCTCTCCCTTTGATGTTTCCTACTCTTCCTGTTTGTCTGCATATTTATTCAATTTTCTTTCTAGTTTTACGTGTAGATGATTTTGTTCCATTCCTTTTCTCAGTGTGTCAGGTGGGGAGTTATTTGACCGTGTGGTTGAATGTGAATATCTAACTGAAAAGGAAGCATCACATTACATCAATCAACTGCTACAGGGTCTTCAGTATATGCACAAGAGAAATATTGTACACCTTGACCTGAAGGTATTTAAAGTTAGACTGAAAAAATCCGTTCCTGTTGATACAAACATTGTAACACCTGTTTTGCATTTTTTTGTTTCTTCAGGACTTAATTTCTTCCCCCTCCTTGTTGTTGAATGTATAGTCTTTGTATTTATGAAAGCAATGAATAATTTTTGACCTAGTTATACCAGTGACAGATATAGGCCTTTTTAAGGGGGCTGGGGGGTAGGGACGTGCTCTACTGAGAGAGAAAGCTTACAAGGCACAGACATTTCTGTGTAAAATAACAAAGTATATATCAGCTTGGGCAACAAAAAGGAGGGTGCACTGGCAGGCAGCCCTTGCTTCTCCCTTAGATGCACCACTGGTTACTATAGTGTACAGCACTTCCTAAAAGACCTGCAAAAGAAAGTATTCTTCTCAACTTTGTCCTTGTGTGACTTAATAGAGAGTTTTTGTAGTGTGAATACATGTACACATGTGGAATGCGGGGCAAATTTCATGCAACTTATCTTGCAATGGCATTGTGTGACAAGTTGCATGAATCACTGTGCCATGTAACACCCCCTACAATGGCCAAAATTGCTATGGGACATGTTGCAGCAATCATTGCAGAAAGCAGAAATGAGTTGTACTTTCTGCAATTATTGCAGCAGCTTGTCTCGCAATTTTCTGTACCATTGCAAGATAAGTTGCATGAAAGATTGCACCATGTAACAGCACCTTAACTTTAAATATAATTTTGTAACATTATTTGCCCATTTATAACTCCTTGACTGCAGCCTGAAAACATTGTGTGTGTCAGTAAGGAATGCTGGGATATCAAACTTATTGACTTTGGGTTGGCTCAAGAACTCGAGGAAGGTGTCACTATGAAAGCTTTGAGAGGAACACCTGAATTCATGTGTAAGTTTGAATGTTTGAGTCTAAAACTACATATATGAGTAGTCCACGTTTTTCCCTCAAGGTGTCTGTTCATGTGGAACAAACTCTGGTAGACTAGTTTGATAAAAACTAGGTTTCTTTATCAATGTGTAGGCAAAATGATGGGATCAATTGATCAACTAAAAGTTGATATGTACGTTGTAGTGTGTTTTTGCTGTGTCAGGGTGAAAGGATCATTTGAGCCAGTGCTAGCCCCTCGTCACAGCAAAAGGGAATAGACATGAAACTGAGGGAAGCAGTAGGTGGGAGAATGGGCCAAGAAAAAAAACAAGAGACCCCCAGATACTGTGGAGTAACTTAATCATTTTCACTACAGTTAATTCTAGTCTTTTGAATTTTACAAAATGCAAGCAGGTTCATCTTCACAAGCAGTTATAATATTCACTTACAAAATAATGTTTAGCCAATAGCACAACAGAGGGGTTTGAACCTTTCTGTCAGAAGGTGACTGTATATATATGGTAGTCCATCATGAATTGATAATGACCTAGCTACATGCATACCCTCAGCCTCAAGGGGTGAGTCTTATTTGTTCTGTTCATGTTATCATTAATTATTTTGGTCAATGCTCATAGCTCCACTAAGACGTTTGTTCCAAGGCAATGCTGTTCACATCTGTCAGGGACCAGGGAGTGCCAAAGGTAGAAAATTGGGGAAGAGGGGGGTGTGGGCACATGGCCCCTCGAAAATATATTTGCAAAACGTAAGGTCTCTGAAATGCATTAAATTGATACAGCTTTGCATGGAGCAGTAATAATTTAAAAGTGTTGCATGTTTGTAACCAGAGCCCTTGTTGGTTTGAGAATGTTGTGAGATTTATGTGAGCATAAAATTTGAGTAATTTCATTTGAAGTGTAGGATTTTTGACAGAAATCAATTTTTCACCATCATCTGTGGGCCAGCAGGTCTGACCCACCAGAGGCAGGTCACCATATAATGAAACCTATCCATGAACTCTGCATACTTGTCAACCCTACATTTCTCAGTGAATATGACAAAGCCAGTGTGAATAGCTGATCACCACCTGAAATGGTCTCCAGCTTGCAACTTATTGCTACATATTGCAACTAAACACTTTACTTATTGAATACAGCTTATTACATGTATCTGTGAGGTAAAAGTATAGCTTCTTCACAAGTTCCAGATGGTATTCTTGCAATTGGGTAATATTTGTCATGAACATAAGAGAAAAGATTTACAGAACAACCAAAGCATTACAGAATTATTATGACTTGCATGACTTGTATAACCCTGACTATTTCAAGCATACCAACAAGAGCTACTTTATTCTGTAGAGTTGTTGTGAACTCCTAGAAATAACATTGAAGGTGCATGAAGATACATGTACAGTCTTTATTATTATGTTATAGAATTAATTTTAACTCTCATCTTTGCCTTTCCAGCTCCAGAGGCAGTAAACTTTGAGACCATCACTCTAGCTACTGATATGTGGTAGGTACATGTACACAGTCTTGTATTAAACAGGATTCCTTTGGTCATGGAAAAGTTGTGGAAAGTTGTGGAATTTGAAAATACTTTTTCAAGGTCTGAAAATGTTGTGGAATTTAGGAAGATGATGTTAGGTGATGGAAAAGTCATGTAGTTTCAGATAGTGGATAATAGAGCCTCTGCCCTTCCCTTCTAATAGGACCTATCTTTTCTAATGAACCCTCACTAATCTAATAGAGCCCCATCCCCTCACTTATAATAGAGCCCTTCCCCTTCTTTTTAGTAGCCCCCCTCCTTTCTAATAGAGCCCCATTCCCTCACTTATAATATAGCCCCTCCCCTTCTTTCTAACTAGTAGCCCCCTCCTTTCTAATATAGCCCCATCCCCTTCTTTCTAAAGGAACTGGGCATCCTCTCCTTTCTAATAGAGCCTCTCTCTTGCCCTTCTAATAGAGCCCCTCCCCTGCCCTTCTAATAGAATCCCCTGTTCTCACTTCTAATAGAGCCCCTCCCTCCTTTCTAATAGAGCCTCTCTCTTGCCCTTCTAATAGAGTCCTTCCTCCCCTTCTTTCTAATAGAGCCCCTCCCTTCTTTCTATCAGAACCCTCCCTCCTTTCTAATGGAGCCCCTCCCTCCTTTCTAATAGAGCCACTCCCTTCTTTCTAATAGAGCCCCTCCCTCCTTTCTAATAGAACCCTCCTCTCCTTTCTAATAGTGCCTACCTCCTTCCTAATAGAGCCCCTCCCTTCTTTATTGATTCTAATAGAACCATCCCCCTCCTCTCTAATAGAGCCCCTCCCATCACTGGCTTGTAATATAGATTCCTTTCCTTTCAAGTCTTCTAGATGGTTTGTGTTCCAAATCAAAATATCGGGCAAGTAAATTGTTGTTTGTTATAACCTGTCTCTGTCTATATTTTTTTCTAAGTACTATACTTTAAGGATCAGTGTGCCATGTCATTTGAAGTTTCTCCCATTAAAGCCCATCCTATCCCCAGGCATTGTAAATGTAAATGAGTTATGCTGTTCAAACATGCCAATCACTATCATGAATGAAAGACTTAATTTTAATGAGCCTCCCAGGGGCTTCATAATTAGATAAAATATATTAAAAGTGAAATATATAGAACTTGGACAAACCTTTGTGTTTCCATTCCCACCAGGAGTGTTGGAGTGATAGCATACATACTGTAAGTACATTCTTTTGTAAACTGATAAATGTTTTCAATTAATAGAGGGTGGTGAGGAAGATATGCATGATCCATGAATAGACTTAAGGCATGATTCCTGAAAACAATTCAAATTTTAGCTGTGAAACATGAATTTTGCTTTTAAATGGCTTTAAAGGCAAACTCACATGGTCAATGCAAATAGCTTGTTTCAGCATATATACATTTGGATTGTATAATGCATTCATTTCTGTTCTTAAATTATTGCTGGATACACCAAACCAACTTGGTCCAATGTAAGGGTGGGAATAGGGGTGGGCATGGGGTGGGGTGGGTGTTCGGGTAGAAGGGCACTTTGTGCCACCCATGCCTGAAATTTTGGGGCCTTTGTGAGGCCAAAAATTTTGACGTCTTCTCTCAGTGCAAACAGGATGCTGTATTTTGCTGTATGTACTATAAGAATATTCCTTTATCTTTAAACCTCTTTTTTGTTGTATTGCCAGAAATGCCATCAACAAGTGTATTATAGTATATCTATGGCTTCTATTTGATTGCTGCTCTTCCCCTTCTCCCCCAACTGTCAGATAATGCCCAGTGTATATGTAAGTTCACTGATTGTGTATTCTGTACTGTACTGTATACATGTAGGTTGAGTGGTCTTTCCCCACTGATGGGCGAGGACAACAATGAAACTCTGTCTAACGTCACTTCAGCTCAGTGGGACTTTGAGGATGAAGCATTTGACGAAATATCTGAACAAGCCAAAGAGTTTATTTCTGACTTAATAGTCAGGAATCCCAGGTATGTGTTTGTGAACTTGTAACTCATCAAATTCACATTTACAACTTTCAGTGGCTTTACATGTATAATTGTCAAAATGTAGCATCATAGCACAAACTTTTTACAAAGATAAAGTATGAAGTAAATTATTAGAACAAAGAAACTAATCATATTTGGAAAGTCTGACGTAACATTTATCAACAAACCATTTCAATTTGAATTACCTTTGAACGCCAGAACAAGGAAACCTTTGTCTGAAGAATCAAATCATCAACTTCCAGGCTGCACCCTGCCTGCAGATGCTTATCTTCTTCATAGAGTGCCACAGGGAGATAGATGCAGGGCAGAGTTGTTTTCAGTGATCTTGGCTGTCCTCAATTGGCTGTTTGAGCTTGTTTGGAATTTAAAACTTTTTGGTTTCTTTATACATTGTACACATTACCTCAGTGGAAATCAGTCCACTGCTGTTTGTGTTTCTGACTTCCTATTACTCTCAGTTGATATGTACATGTAGGACTACACATAACTAAATATGGATATCCAGCGCAAGGAAGTTCAGATACTTATTTATGAATCTGTGGGCTTATTAGCCGTAATTTACTTTGAAGTGACTTATCTTCACCAAGATTTACATTTTGTAACAACATATTCTACTACAAATTTAACATAAACTAGAAAATAGTACAGTCATGTTATAATCCTGATATCAATGCTGTCAACAAAAATCAGTATTACGACAATTTTGGAGGACATCAGGCTGATGAGCCTGATTTTCCATTGTGTTCACGACGGTGCTAATGGGTAGAAGGATAGTTGCCAAAGATATGAGGACACATGCATGTGTCCATGGATGTCTAGATCTGCATTGTACATACTGTATGTGTTGCGGGATCAAGTACAAGTCAGTGTCACTCAGATTAATAGTACATGTAACAACGTCATAATTATTATCAATAAAAATAATTAATGTGTGATACTTGTGAGTTAAAATAACTACTTTTTATGGCCATTAGTACTGGAGTATGTGTAAAGTCAATTTTCTTACAATCATAAAACTATTGTTTTACTGTATACAGTGAGCGCTTGACAGTGTCTCAGTGCTTGAAACACAAGTGGATAGAGGTAAGGACAGCATTCCTTAGCTTGGAATTGTCAACTCATTGTAATTACAGTGTACCGCAGGCCCGTAGGCTGGTTTTTGTTTGGGGGGTTCATTGTTGAGTTGCAAAGGACCATTGTTTAGTATCTTTGCAAGCCGAAGACACGAGTATCTAGGGGGGTGTGGGTGCATTTCCTCCAAGAAATTTTTGAAAATTAGGTTTTCTGAAATTATTGGCATTCCCTGCCTTTTGCAAGCATTTTCGTGTCACCCCATAAGAACTTAATGAACGTACTTTAATTGACGTTTTATTATATTTTAACTCGACAAAGTCAACAAGTGATGGAACTCAGCATGCAATTTTAGTTGAAAAATTTAACAAACTCAACGAAGAAGTGATTCCAATTCAAGCCTGTGGGGATGAAGTTGAGCATAGCATTGATGCTGAACATGAACAAATTTGAAAAACAATTATGATTATGAATCGTATACTCTGAGTCCAAGATGGACTGACCTTGGGTCCCTTATAGGATGGGTGCTTGAAAGGTCTTGAAACAGTTCTACATGTACATGCACACATCAGCGGAGGCCAGGGAACTCGAAATAATGATCAATTGCCTTTAAAATCACCTGCCGGACTTGGGATGCCAGACCTTTTCAGTAAGCAGGACCTCCACCCCCCTCCCCCCAGCCTATGGGCGTGCACCACTTCTTTGTTGATGGCTACTGTTTAGTATTAATGTGTGGTTTTCTTTACACAGACACGGGTAACCTCCAGTTCAGTTAAACTCAAGACTAACAAGTTAAAACAGTTTCTTGCCAAGAGACGATGGCAGGTAATTTATTGTGGTTTAATGTAATTCTCATGAAAAAATATAGTCCCATAAAAAACATAATGACTATTGTATTCGGAGTTGAAAAATAATTATAGAAGTTGCAAAAATTATTAATAACTGAAGATAATGTAAAACTGTAAATCAAATATCATATCATACATAATTATTAATTATAACAGTCTGCAAATATACAAATATTGTATGTTTACAAGTACACATAAATAAAATTACCTAGTCGTGATGAAAAATTGCAGTGGTGTAAACGGGCCATACTTTTACTGTATGCCTCAAGTGGTGATAACACATATCTAAGATAGTATCACTTAATGTAATAACAATCGTTTATTCAAGTGAATATGGTATATAATTTATAGATTATTGTCCATACAGATCATATTTTATTATGCTCCCTCATGCAAGAACGTGATAAGCAAATAAAATAAAAAATATTGCTGTCTGTCTGATGAGAATTCAATAACCAAAAGACTATACTTTAATCTATACAATACAATATTGTACGTAAAATATGTGGAAATAACATGCAACATGTAGACAATGGGAACTTGTCAGGGGCAGATTCGAAAAATTGAGAAGAGGGGAAGGGGGGAGGAAAGGGTCTGATGCCCCATCAGAAAATTTGTAATATCCAGCTACATTTCGCTAAGTTAAATGACAGCAAAAGGCTGGGCTGTGGGCCCCTCCCCCACCCTCTACATGTATATGGCCACCCCTGCTCATCAGTTATTCATTCAGCGGTCTATTAGTTTATTCAAACTCTTGGAGACAATAATATTCGAAAGGATTGAATCAGAATGATGTGATAAAGTAAAAAAGAAACAAGAAATTGGAATTTCACAAGCCAGCATTGTAGCTATTAATTGATATCCTTATTACCTAAAGTCCCTTAATACCTGGTGTGAAAATAAAATACGATCCAATTGAAAAGTTGTTGATTATATATGAGTAAATTTAGCCCCTCCCATGTATTATATGGAGGTTGTACGTTGTGATCATATGGACATTTGCTGAAATATAAAGGCCACTTATTGGTATAGAATTGCTTATTAATTTTACAGTATCCATTCCAGTGGGTCACTTACAACATAGTTGGCACTTACGTACCGAATTCAAGTACTTACGGTACATGTATGCACAGACAGCTTGAGCAATAATGTCCAGATCTTCTGCTCTTCTTAGAAATCCGTCAATGCACTAGTTGCTGTGCGGCGACTATCATCCGTTACTTCACTTCTGGGAATGCGAACTAGCTCTCGACCTTCCATGGTCCCTTCCTTGAACACAGTAAAAGCAGTCGAGAATGACAGTGAAGAAGACGAGTCTAGGGCAGAATTTCACCATGGGAAGAAAGAAAACATGGAGGAAAAAGAACCGTCCACCAGTAAGTACCACCAAACTAACATAATCCTTGTGTACTATGTACATGTAGCTGGCCATTCTTTGTCGCTAGATTTTGTAAATTAGTACCAGACCTATATATTAGTTTGTGCACTGAATTAAGGGAGTTACCATTATATATACAGAAAACTGCTTCTCAGCTTTTTTCAAACTCCCATAATTTTATGAGTTTTGAAAGGAAATTTTATACCCTGGGCCTGGCTCCTAGAAACCTTGATTAACACTAACCTAGGGTTAAATTCCCAAACCCAGGATTAAAATTTAACCCACGATTAAATTCAGTTCCTCAAAGACAGATTAGCGCTAACTCAGGGTTAAACTGTGGGTTAAATTTAGCCCACCTAGCGAGGTGGATTAACTCGGTAATCGACTGATTGTCAGTGCAAATAAACAAACTGCGAGCGACAATTAAAGCTACAAAACGTGCCAGAGGAATATTCTATTTAAAATTAACTAAAGACAGACTGCAAGTTTGATATTTGCTACAAGATAAAAAGCTCAAAGCTCTTTGTGAAGAGTTACAAATGTCGCGTTCTCCATTTGCTGACCGATCGAAAATTCAAACAATTGGCAGAGCAAATTTGGTCGAAAAGTTTGTACACTTCTCTTCAATTTCTAATCCTTCAAATCTCCATGTATTTTTTTAAAGAAAAGGAGAAAGAAAAAAGTAATAAAGAGCAAAATGCTAGTTCTAGAGTTGAAAAAGCAACTTTCTGCGTGGGAGAAAACGTCTGCCATGGCTGGGATGATCCGGCGGTTCGAACAAGCACTTTCGCACTTCGTGATTACGTCATACATGTGACATCACATGATTGTGTTAGAGACAAGCAGAACGCAACATTACTTGTTAACCGTGGGTCAGTTAATCGGGAGGCTATAATTGCCGTTTCAAGAACACATTTTGGACCATCAACTAACTAATCCTAGTTTAAGCAATTTAACCCAAGGTTAATCGAGGTTTCTGGGAACGGCCCCTGGCAAAAACCTTTTAAAATGATTAGTATATATTGTTCACTTCTTTTTCTTCTTCTTTTTCTTCTTTTTTTTCTTCTTCTTCTTCTTCCCCTTCTTCTTCCCCGTCCCCGTTCCCGGCCCCGTGCCCGGCCCCGGGGCCGGCGGCGGGGGGGGCGGGGGGGGCGGGGGGGGGCGG
>JANVCK010159863.1:0-11036 GCA_026546655.1 Epizoanthus illoricatus
TATTTATGAATGGGTATAGCTTGCCAAAAAAATGGAATCCACTCTACCAAGGGTGCTTGAGTGGAAGACCACGTTAAGTCAAGGTATTATTATTTCGTGGAAATGTTTTGGGCTGACCAGAGAAAAAATTGGCAGGGTTGATGATGCCGTTACTGTTTATATCTTTATAAACATCACAAAAAGATAAAACCTGAGAATAACTCGTGCACGTTACAGATTTTACAAATTTTTTTTTATTATGTATTATGTTCGCCGAAAAGGATATGAAGCAATATTTCAAAATCTGTTCACGAGTTATTTGTTGTTTTAAAAAAATATGTGACCATTTTTGATATTTCCTTCTACAAAACTTGACGTTTCATACTTTTGTTGGCTCCTCTTTTTATTGAACAAAAATGGTATTTATACTTTTTCTTAGCTATACGGAGCGCGTTACTACACTTTAAAAACTGGAATTATAATTTCCATATATGGGCAATGATGACGTCATCAACCCCACCAATCAGATAAAAACATTTCCAAGATATTATAACCCTTTGACTGATAAGTAGTAATGCGTAAAACGAGCTCTGATTTTCCATAGCAGCCAGCTTTTCCAGGCAAACAATTTCACAAAATATTCGGACAGAAGATTCTTCTTCAAAGCTTGAGTAAGGCATCACGTTGTTCTTATACTAATATATAAGACATATAAGGCTAAGTGGATATAAAATATAAAAGATTTGTTGAGATTGCTCTGCCTGCACTTTTTCTCGGTAGCTAAACCTTGTATTATATGGTCAGCAATTCAGTTAATTTGCAATATTCAAACTATGCTTGATATGGAAACAGCCAAAAACTTGTTTATTGTCTTTAAACTCGATAAGGCTGATTGTCAGTGACATGACAGTAGATGTCTATATTATTTACTTATTGAATATTTGAGGTATTAAACTCATCTGCTAACTCTTTGAACTTTGAACTTTAAAATGTTACTCCCAAAACTCAACTGGATTGACACATTTATTGGAAACTATATGTATATTACCTCGGAGTAAACATATAAACGTCTTTTCACGACTTTTTATATAATACTCAAGTAGCTGGTAGTTTGACAAAAAAAGTCCCGCAATCGCTAGATTGAGAACCTGTAGTTTTTTCCTTGTACTGTAACGTTGAAATAAAAAGCTCAGTTTTGTGGCATTCGTCAATAAAGTGTAATTCCATTACAAGTTGGTGCTGCTCAGTGGTGTCCCGATAACACATGAATACGGCTCGACTATAATACGAAAACTAGATAACGGGAAACAAAACGGGTAACTAAGAATTGTTGGTTGGACTGATGAGTTGAAGATTAGTTCATCTTTCGTGTTCCCAGCAGGAGAAATAGTTATTGTCGGACATTGCACTACAATTACAGAGATAAATCATTTGGTGATTTCGGCACGTGCCTGCGCGCCGATATGACTGCCAAACAAATGTTGGTATCGGCCTCAAGATTTTTTGCATAAGTGCTTTATGTGTTTGCACGCATGACTATTCCAATCATTAAGGGAGTTCCCTTTAGTCCAAATATTTCAACACCTAACTGAAACCGTAACGTCTAGCAGAAGATGCTTTCTCTGATACTCTATGCCCACGCGCGATCTGGAGAGGCATCCTGGATGTGGGCGCTGTTTGACGCCTAACGAGTGCGTCTTTTACCACCTGAGGCGTTAATGTAATAAGTAGAACGACAGAACAGCTGTAAAAATCAAACAACTTTTTCCTGATCCAGTTTAGAGTATGTAAAATACGACCAGCAATTTCCCTTCCATTTGACAATTGTGTATATCAGTTTTATCTGCAAAAGGGCGCGGTTCAAACTCCACTTCAAAAGAAAACTCTTCCAAGTAATGTCTAATCATGGTAGTGCCTGGATTTTACTTTAGTGAAACACAGTGGCTGAGTGAGTGAAGTAAAGGTACATACATTACATTACGAGTGTATAAACCCTATAAGAGCTAAAGACTATCAAACCTGGGCTAACAAGAACTTTAGTTCTGAGGACAATTAAAGCTGTAGTCTGTTGTATGATTGTATATGAATCTAGGACATTCGGGCGTAAGTGCGAATACCAGCGATTGATCTCACGACCCCTCAGTTTTATCATCACTTCTTTCTTTAGTTCGTAGACTCACTCACTAAACGTCTGGACTGACCTTTTGGTTCATCATTTCGGTGGTTAACCACACAAATTCTATATACTTGCATGCACTTACTGCTTAAAAATCGTGATAAGCGTGATAGGGAACTTCGAATAACTATTTCACTGAGGTTAAGAATTAAGAATGTGATAACGTCTGGTATTAAACTTCTAAAATAAGTTTTCAACTGTTGAAAGGAGAAACTACAATGATTTATAACTTTTTACTTTAACACACTTGGCTATATATCAAAGGAGACTTTCAACACACAGTTAACAAATTTTGATAGAAACTCAACTGGCTTTGTCCAACGTTGCCTCAACAGGACCTTGAACAGAACTTTGCCATATTTGGTGTATATCATGTCGTCTTAGCCGAAATACAGTTACTGCGAAATACAGTTACTGTGTAAAGTGCTCTTACGTACGTCTTTGATGATGGCAAGTTTGTTGTTACTATTCAACGTTTTATCAAACGATCGGCTCTAAAGATTACAGATAGCTTGGTAACATGATGTGTGACATTTTCCAGAACCTACCTTTAGTTCGAATGTGATTCCAACGGTACCCTTCGCATTCCAAGGAAAGAAATATTCTGTATTCGGACGCAAACACAACGATTAACGAAAAGGTAAACTGGTTATCATATCAACCTACAATTTTTGCAAACTCAGAATTGTGTATAATTCATTGTTGCAAAAGCACAAGATAGAAGAGCATTTTAATAGCCAAAGCCAAGAGGAGAATAGCAGATATGGCTGTGGTAGTAAAGTAGTTCACGCCTAACCTGTCGCTTGACTTGTTTGGTGCGTTGTTACGTAAACTGCGGCTCGCTCGAGTTTCTATTTCGTGCGCGATGACGAAAACTGTCATTTCTGAATTCATACTCTCGTACATTTAACCCACAAGATGTAAACTATACAGTTAGTTGAAAAAAGAAGCTTTTTGTCATTGTAGGTTGTTCTATAACACTATCATTCTCTGCTGGTTATCGATCACGGATTGAAAGTTAGGAGGGGTGTTTAGAACATACTACATGTATACTAGATACACACTAGATACTTGTGGTAATACTGGATAGCTACAGAGTACAGGTACATGCAGTACGTGAAGTAACGACCTGAAGACACTAAAACGCAAATAAATTTTTACTTACATGGAGAAGAGAAGAAAACAAGCCAGAAAAAATATCTTGTAGTCCATATTGCTAGCGCTTCCTAAGCACACAACTTGTCCCGAACTCCACAAGTCTACCGCAGAGAGTCGACTTGAATTATTTCATAAATCACTCTTGAAGATTTCTGGCAGCCCTTCCGACCTACCCTCACCAACCAATCAACATAAACTAATGATGCGATATTACAGAACTGGCACGGAGACGTCAGTCTTTAGATCTCGACTCTTCCTGTAGCGAGCTCTTTAATGAGATGATCGATAACAGTAATTGTAGAGGATTACTGAAGCTTTTACCGATGACAATTGTTTTAATAAATGTTTGCCTGTTAATTGCCGTGCCGTGTAGGGAATTCGCATGCCATTGTTTTGAGGACAAGAAGGTGGACCCAACGACTAAACTGCTAAGTAAACCAACTGGAAACTGAAGTTGAAAATTTTTCGTGCAGCAGCAAGTTTGGGCGGTGCTCTTTGAAGCAGATATCATAAGGTTTTACGAGTCTGGGTTATTTGGAGGTGGTAGACAACCAAATTATACTTAGAGTCATGAAGAAGAAACATAATCTCTGTTTTCCCTTGACCACATTCTTCAAAGGAGCAACTCTAATCGATCAAAGTCAAAAACGGGAATCTGAACCAGTTTTCATTCCGTTTATCATGAAGCGACACATTTTCACAGCTAGATAACGACCAGAAATGGCTTTATCTTTCTAGCATATTAAACTTCACACCATTCAGTCAAAGACCATTCCGGTAATAATAAATTTCCTATTTATGTTCATTTCGTGGGCATTTTGCTGACCACTGCATCCTTTGGTACTCCTCTAAGAATTTCATCCACAGCAGAGAGCATAGGGGTCAGAGAAAATGAGATAAGGCTCCTAACCTGACTTGATTATAGGTGGTGAGAATTGCACAAGCGGTTTATCCAAGGTTATGGGTAATGATTTGACTTTGCCAGTATATTCACGCTTCCGGCTAATAATAACGGAATGTTGTAAATTTGTTCAAGTTATTGCTATTTATTGCTTTACGAAAGAAGAGTTGTCGGTTAGACAAATATTTATTTTCTGATAAATGTCGGAAGGTGTTTCTTGAATCTGCGACAGTAGTTCTATTGTTGGCAACAAAGACCAGCAAACAGAGAAGAAACGATGACTAACAAATTAAAAACTTGGTTATAATATATTTTAGTGAAAGAAATTGAAAATCAAATAAAAATTCAGATATGCGAATTTGAAGAACCGACTCCTGGAATAATGTTCGTATTCCTTGGTGTTTTAGTGTTGTTGGAATTGTAAGTTTGTGTTTTCCTGGGCCAGACCCACTACGTATCAGTGACTCTAAGAGCCCTGAAACTCTAAATCATAAATCATCCCATGGGTGTATAAGAGACAGCCGGACTGATTAGCACAAAGGTATCATTAAGGTACGATTAAGACAAACCAGATAAGTTGCCGGAAAAATGCTAACAAGAAGTGACTGATGTCGGTAGAAGAGATCCAGTACAGTAAATACATAAGTGGATGGCCCTTCTCAACTCTAAAAAGTTGTTTATCTGCCCAATGCCGTGTGTACTGTATGCTGAACGTTAGTGGACGAATTAAAAGGCGGCAAACTTTAACTTTTTCACACACTGCTGACAAAATCCGACGAAAAGCAGGTTTAAACTGTTGTATTTGTTAGAATCCTTAAAAAGCCCCGAGGGAAGCCGGCACTTTTAAGTCTATGCATCAAAATAACAGCATTTCTTATTGTCTGATGCTTTATATATGATGCAACTGCTATATTTGCCTTTGGTAGTCTCAGTTTACCGCTTTACATTGGGTGGAGTGCCTCAGGTCCGCTGTTGAAATTATTCAAATCTACAACGCAAAACAATATATGTCAAGCTGTTTGAGATATTTCAACAGAGACTTGAGGTTCTAATAGTCCTTTGCTGGACTACGATGAAACATTTATATTCTCATTGTCGTGAGACAATGAATGACAGTGAATGACTCGTGGCTCGCAGTATTGGAATACTCTTTAACTATTTTGGTACGGGTTAATCAGTTTTCAACGTCTTTAATGCTTCTCTTTACATTCCAGAATAGCTACATCAAGTGATGAATATAAAAAGTGGTATTTAAGTACTGGTGAGCTGATTAACCCTCCAGCACCGTTTTGCTCATTGTTGACCTTTACTTGCATTATTAGAACATATAAACCTGCAAAATCTGTGTAAGCACAGAGGAATATTCTTTTCAAACATATTTCGACCCTGTGCAGAGAATACTTTCCACTGCAGAAATTGTCGTTTTAGCTTTTCGTTCGTTTTCAATTGAAGGTCGAAGCTGAACGTAAATTTCAGCAAAGCTTGTTTGCCAGCGTTTTCTAGAGAGTGACTAGTGTAGACAGCGACATTGAAACAAAATTTACTTTATTTTATCAAACGTCATTCAAAACGCAATTTTATAGTGAACATTTTCACTGGATCTATAACAGCTCTCTTATATAGATGACTATAGAGCTGATGAAATCCAAGCCTTCAGTTCTTTTTGCTCTTTTTATTTTGAAAATCAGATGTGCGTGAATAACAAGGATATTACACGTTCTCCTGCACATGCGCATAATGTCTTGACTTCCAAAGAAACTCTTCAACTTGTTGAATAATAATAATAAGGCGAAGTTTTGATCTTTTTATCATTGGCCACTAGGAATCGTTTAGCCCGGCAGACTGGAGCTTCTGCACGTAGAGAGAGTGCGGAGAAGAGGGTATAGGGACTGCTGATACAACAGCACGATTCACAGCCTCAACCCAAGCAGGTTCAATTTCCAAGGTGAAAGGTTAGCTGGCTATTTTTGGCTACTTGTAAAAGTAATGGTTGTTTTTATTCTGTAGTTGATCGAAATTGTGGAATTTTTATTAGGTTTGTAAGCCGCCGGCCAAAGGCCGGGCAAGATATCTGAATCACTGTTGACACAAGGCCGGAACACCCGTCCAAATGTATCAAAGTTTTTATTAATACGGTTTGTCTTGCTAGCGCAGTTGATGATTGAGTTTTTTTTTTTGCAATATATTAGAAACAAAGCGAAGTATCAATTCTGTACACGCCTCGTGATTGTCTGGCAGTCGACTATGTTGCTGTATATTTAACTGTTTTGTTGCTATGCTTTCTCTTATTGACTGTTAGTTTGAGAGATCGACAATTTGATATTGTGGGGTGGGAGTGAAAGGATGCCGATTTGTTTGCATTATATTATTCGCCAGTTTTCATCTTGCATGCACGTGCAGTTTTTTGGAATTTCTTCCGCTCCTGGGCGGGGGACGCAACCAACGTATCGAATGATTCAGGGTGCCTTTGTTTCTAGACACTTACAGGTTTTGCTATCTGTAGAACTATAGCAAATTTGAATGGAGCTCTGTAGGTTTTCTGCCTCAGCTAAAGAGTTCGATCTGTTTAAGATTGAGGCTCTGGTGCCTCAGTTGTACACCACTGGAGTCTTCAAGATCCGTGCCGGTACCCGAAGACCGATGGCAACTTTATTCAGAGGCAGAACTCTGTAGAGCGGCATTCTGTGACGCACCAGAGCTGCATATGGTTTTATCCTTGTGGCTCTGAAGCCTCTCCACCTTGCGTTTTGGACAATTTGATTATTTTCTTGTTTTGTATATTTTTAATCTCTTATGTTGCGCACATTGTTGTGGACGTTTTCGTTTGCATGCGTTTGTTTGTTTGTTTGTTTTCTGGTTTCTGTTGTGGATTTAGTTTATATTTATAGTTTGATTTCGTCATCTAACCTGATTTGTTTCAGTTCTTGACCATTAGAAATTTATTTTACTTGTCATCCAGCAACTATGCTCACTTAGTGGGTGGCTCCGCCTAAAATGTTCTACAATTGGTCTAGGATTAATGGAATCCTACTGATGATCAGTTAATGTTTTAATGTTTATCTATCTGTACAATTCACATTTGGGTCCAAAATCGCTCTGGTAAGCAAAACCTATCTTGGATATAGGGCGTGGCACGTCTGGTAACTTATGCACTGCCTTAGGAATAAGGTGCACTCATGGTAACTCTGTTTGGATGGGTTTCTCTAAGATTAGTTGATCATCTTGCTATATATTATAATAATATTCCCTACTTTCTCTCCACTGACAAACCTTTCCCCATTTACGATTTATTTACCCCACACCTTCCCAGCTCAAACAATGGAATAATTCTCATCTATTAGCACACAAACATCACCAACATATTCTCCTCTAGTCTATGAAACCCTGCACGGGGGCCTTCCTATTCTTTCCGTAACGTCTGGCGCACGTTCACTGGCACAGACTGAGCGCTGCAAAGAATTGGCCAGGAATCAGTATGAATCCACCACATTCGACAGCCGGAGTCAAACTGACTTACCAAGCCGGGTCAGGTTCCGCCCACTAGGGATCTCCAAAGGAGCCCATAAAGGTAAACGACATTATTCGTTTACCGGCCGAGCATTATATCCTCAACATTTCGGATCTCCTACTCATGACTGGTCACACATACAACACAATCATCTATAAAAGAGCCATATATAACCACCCAATCACCCATACCTTATGCTTTTCTCCTTCTCCTTTTCTGTACATCTCTGTCACCCATTATTTCACTTACATTTTTTGTCTCCTCCCATCTTTTACGGATTCCTTATCACCCGATATACAGTCAAACCTCTATTAAGCGGCCACTATCTATTTAGCAGCCAGTTGTCAGAGTCCCGGAAATATACTCAGTAAGATACTGTGAATAAAACCTCTATTAAACGGCAGTAGCCACCTTCGTGCCGCCCCAACGAGCGATTTCTTGTTGTTTTAGCCTCTATTAAACGGCCAGGAAAGAATTTAGTATGTTTCTTTGTCCAGCTGAAACCGATGAAAAGAAGGCTGAAGAAGCTCATAAGTAGAGACCATGGCTTCAGAAAGAGAATGCGAAACTTCGCTCAGTTTCATTTTAACCAGAGTTTGTAACTGAGCGCCATTGAGCTACACGGAAATGGCACTATATAAATGTTTTATTATTATTATTATTATTATTATTATTATTATTATTACTATTATTATAGTGATCAAGAATTGGCCTTATCCATTTCAAAGACAACTGAGTTACATTAATTTGTAATTTAAAGCTTTGTGGCCCACAGCGAGTGACACGCGTGAAAGATTATTTTGTTAAAAAAGTTTCGATCTTAAAGATCGAAAACGTTTGAAAGAATTTTAAACAAACAAAATTTTTACCAATATATTTCATCCTTGGCAGAAAAAATGAAGTTTTGACCAGTGACTACACCCAATGCTAATTTCTGGCGGACCTCTATGAAGCAGCCATTTGTCCATTTCCCGAGGTGGACGCTTAATAGAGGGTTGACTGTACGTCCATTCCATAAATTGGCACGAAAGCAACGGAGCCAAAACCATATTAAAAGAAGAAAAGCAGACAACAATATGTACCAACATAAAAATTACCTCCACACTCAGCCACCACTACACCAGCTCACAACCGTACAACTACCCACCACCTCCCAACACAGACCTGCACTGTCAGTGTGATCCATCACAACCATTACCAGCCTATTCGTGGTTTGCATGTAACGTCATAGCGGCCATGTTTTACTTTCTTCTGTTCTGGACACAACCATGGCCACCACACACACACACACACACACACACACACACACACACACATGTTCTACCCTACTACAGTGGACACTACTCCACTGCATTCACCATTCACCGATACTACAATCAACACAATCCACTACAGCCAACCTAACTACGCCACCCTCTTCTCGCCATACCTCCCACCTCCCTGCCTCCCGACAGCACATAATGAAACCATATATAACACAGCATCAAGTCCTTCACCCTTAACCCTTTTTGGCCCGCTCAGGCACATTAAGGCATGGGTCAAAAACTTTTGAAGACCCCCAGCAATGATGAATGCAGATTTATTCATGCTATTGTTATGTTAAGCCGTGGTAGCTCGCCCAATTTCCGAAGTTTTACGAAGATGTCTTTTGAAATGCCCGCCTTTGCCAGAACCGGAAATTGAGTGTGACACCTTTGAGTTAAACAAAAGAAAGCACTACAATGCGTAGTTAAACCTGAAGAAAAATTATCTGCAGGTGGCTCCGCTTAATTAATTGCATTTTTAAAACAAACACCAGCAAAAACAGACTGTGAAAATGAAAAACTAATTCAACTTATGTCGTAAATTACTTGTGCGCTCCTTGCTGTCATAATATTCATGTACGCACGGAATTCACGTTTATAACTTTTCTATTTATTAAATATCCTTATTCTTTAACATCCGACTGGATCATTTTCTCGAGACTCTGTTTTCATGTGCGCGGTTCTTTCTGCGGCGTCTGTAGGTATTTTGCCTTTCTTTACAGTTTACGAAGCCATCAAAATTCAGGGAACTGTTTCGCACTAGTTTAAGTGTGCATGAATCCGTCACTGTGGTTTATGAGGCGAATGAACATTCACAGGCGCTGCTCGTTGAGAACTGTTTACACCAGTACTAGAGTGTTTAGGAATCATTCACTATGGTTACAAAGCCCACAGAAAACTGTTTGCACTAGTTTGAATCTGCATGAATCAGTCATTACGATAGTTACGAAGCGAAGGAAAATTAACTGGCGCGGCCCACAGAAAACTGTTTGCACTAGTTTGAATCTGAATGAATCAGTCATTATGATGGTTACGAAGCGAAGGAAAATTAACTGGCGCGGCCCACAAAAAATGTTTACACTAGTTTGAATCTGCATGAATCATATATTATGGTTACGAAGCAAATGAAAATTAACTGGTGCGGCCCACAGAAAATTGTTTGCACTAGTTTGAATCTGCACAAACCAGTCATTATGATAGTTACGAAGCGAACGAAAATTTACTGGCGTGGCCTGTTGAAGCTATTGATGTGCTCGTCAATACGTCTAATCTTGAATTTGGTGCCGCTCTCGTTCTTGTCTTTTCTACAGATGCTCATATCTTTTGCTGTTTTCACAGCTACACGGGCAAAGCCGCAGCCGAAAACTTCGGCCACGGCTATACGCAAAATCTATTTACAAAAAACTATACACAAAAAGTAGTGGAAGAATCAAGACTATATACGATTATTAAGGGAAAATTTCTGAAACCCGTTGTCCGAAAGTTCTAAATTGCTTGTTATAACTCCGCGTGAAACTGAGCAAAGTGTTTTCAGAAACTCTTAAATGATTAGAAATTACTTGGTGTATTGTCATTTTAATACGTATTCCAGCTTTATGGTGTCGGACGTAATTAGTCGACAAAGATTAACGATGCGTATACTAACATAACACCCGATCCGTGCTTGGCAGGATTCACTAAATACGTACCGAAAAAAATATTCTTTAGTTAATTAGTATAAGAGTTACTGACAGGCAATATACAAATAATAATTTTATTTTTCATTGCCCTGCTGAAAAGCAAATTTGGAAACATTCAGCCTCAGTAGTGATTCACTTCTGTTGTTAATTTTAAAGGTCGGCGCGCTTTCAGAAATAATCACAGAAACATGTGCACTATGTTTGGATTACGGTATATGTATACATATTCACCGTCGCAGTTTAGTTTGATGAATATGTCGGCCTTCAGATGGTATCAGTATTATAAATAGTTTGAAAGCAGCGCGCTTTATAAATACACCAGGGATTAACT
>JANVCK010159973.1:0-19054 GCA_026546655.1 Epizoanthus illoricatus
AGGTACTGTAGTACGACGTTTTCCAAACTGACCGGTTTTTGGCGCCAAAATCTAAAAATAGTTAACGGTCATATCACGTGACCTTGTCAAAACACGGCAACTAATAATTTCAACCATCTCCAAAACTTTTGTGATCATAGCCCAACTAGTAATTTTTTGAGAATTTTTTTTGCTATTTTCCCAATTTCATCCAGTGGACCCAGGCGTTAATTCACTTGAGATGTTTTAGTTAATACTGTCTGGTAAATTGTTTAACAATGTCAATCATTGTCATCTGTGGAGTCATGCAGCTTGTTGCTAAACTTATTTGCAGTCAGTTCTAATCCAAGCACAACAACTTTGAACTGCAGGTAGGGCAATGGTTTATAATGCTTGAGTATATTATATTTTCCTTGCAAAGTTGCATTGACGACTTATTTTATATAATGAACAAACAATCCTGAATGAACAAACACCATAAGTAAACAAGAATGAACCATGAGTTATGATTGTGCAAATTTGAAATATTATTTTCCGATTTGCAAATAAAAGGCTAAATTGTAACAATAATTGAACTTACATCAGCTACAATGCACTTATTCACCTCATCCTGAGCCTCAATCAACTCAGCAAGGAAGTAGTCCCCTGATCAATAAAGACAGTTTGATATTAGATTGAAGCATACATGTACATTGTAAAGCAGATGGAGGTCAAATACCCCACCACATCTACTACTGCTACTACAGTACCACTGCTATTACTACTACTGCTACTAGTGACATGTACTACTACTATTACTACTACTACTGCTACTACTACTACTGCTACTACAGCACCAGTGCTATTACTACTACTGCTACTACATGTACTACTACTATTACTACTACTGTTACTGCTACTGCTACTACTACTACTGTTATTACTATTACCACTACTGTTACAAATACTATTACTATAATACTACCGTATGAACTACTACTGATATAAATAAGTCAAATGCAGGTAAGATGGGCTGAATGACTGTTAGCTGTAGCTTGCTAAAACTTCTGTAGATCACTTTACTCTGCCTTACCATAAGTGGATGTAAGTACATCACTCTGTCTGTTGAATATTGGTGTCAAATCATCATGATCTTCAACCCTGAAAGTAATTAATACAATTATACATATAGCAAAGGAAACATTCATGTAATACTTACATGATACGAAATAACGAACCCAAAAAGACAATTTATAGTTGTACAAACTGCATGTCCATGTAAAAACACATGTTGCTACTCATTAACAAGACGAGTTCATAAAATACAAGTGCAATGTGGTTTTCTTTTTCTTTATTTTTTGGTGGTCAGGATGTTTATGGTCACCAAAACAATGCAAGCCCTTGAACAATTATACCAGGCGTAAAACGGGAGTCAACTTTTTCCTACTACGGTCTTACTACGGGTAGTGAGCGCAGTAGGATATTTTTCACAAATTATAAAAGGATCCCTTTTATTTGTAGTTCATGTTCCATAGAATTTGATGCATTCCGAAAACTTAAATTTGTTCAGGGAAGAAAATGTTCAATAAATAAATATATTGTCTAGGCAAAACTAATATTTAGAATATAAATCTGTCATGTTCTTCTGGACGTGAAGGCAGTAGTCAGCGTAGCGTAGTACCGTAGTACCGTAGTACCGTAGTTGCATAATAAGCGTAATAAGCGTAGTAGCGTAATAGCGTAGTTACCGCAGTAGCGTAGTACCATAGTAGCATAGTACCGTAGTAGCGTAGTTACCATAGTAGCGTAGTACCATAGTAGCGTAGTACCGTAGTAGCGTACTAGCGTAGTACCGTAGTAGCGTAGTGCCATAGTAGCGTAGTAACGTCGTGGCATAGTACCGTAGTAGCGTAGTAGCGTAGTGGCGTAGTACCATAGTACCATAGTAGCGTAGTACCGTAGTACCGTAGTACTATGCTACTATGGTACGACGCTACTACGGTACTACTCTAACTACGCTTACTACTCTAACTACGCTTACTACTCTAACTACGCTTACTATGCTACTATGGTACTACGGTACTACGCTAACTATGGTAATACGTTACTAGGGCACTACGCTTACTACGCCACTATGGTACTACGCTAGCTACTACAGTACTACTCTAACTATGCAAACTACGCTACTACTGTACTACTGTACTACGCTACTACGGTACGACGCTACTACGGTACTACTCTAACTACGCTTACTACTCTAACTACGCTTACTACGCTACTATGGTACTACGGTACTATGCTAACTACGGTACTACGTTACTAGGGCACTACGCTTACTACGCCACTACGGTACTATGCTAAGTACTACGGTACTACTCTAACTACGCTTACTACACTACTACCATACTACGGTACTACACTACTACGGTACTACTCTAACTACGCTTACTACACTACTGCCGTACTACGGTACTACGCTAACTACGCTACTACTCTAGTACGCATACTACTGCTTTAACATTAAAATAGAATTCGAATAAAAACAAAGGAAAATCCTTTTATAGTTTGCGAAAAATATCCTACTACACTCACTACGCGTAGTAAAATGGAAAATGGACATAAGTGAACAAATACATGTATCTTCTCTTGTTACAGACCCAATTGCAAGGAGTGTTTGTTACTGTTTTGGTTGTACAGTGTAATTCCCTGCAGGGAGTCTATCCACACATGTGTTTGGTCATGGCACATGGAAATTGGTTTGACAGGTCACTCTGCCTGGACAGGTTTATGCAAGAACGAATTTGCTCATTTTAGTAACTGGTGCTTTGTTTCTCTCTTTAAATAATTATAACGAACATCCAAGCTTCAAATTTGAATACTAGTTTAAAATCAGAAGGCCAATATTTTATGTTCTGAGAATGCATCTCACATATTACGTTTTGATTGTCAGTTGTCAGGGGTAACATTCTAATACAAAAGGCTCTTATCATTGCTAGAGGTCACAGGAATTTTTTTGATATTGTCTAGAAATAATCAATCTCATTCTCAGAGCCCAAGTTTTTAGTCCTGCAGTGAAGAGCGAAGGGCTCTGGAATAAACTGTGCACCAGTCCACAATCTGCAAACTACCTTATAAGGCATTTCAATTGTGTGTGGGCCCACTAGCAACAGTTTACACATTGTGCTGGAGTGTGGTTTATTCCAGAGCCCTTCATTCCTCGCCACTGGCCTAAAAGAATGTGGGCTCTGGGAACGAGATTGAGAAATAATGTGTGCTCTGATTGGCTGAAGTTCTATCACAGGATAGAAACAACACTTGGCGGTATGCTAGTGCACACACAGCTCACACTTCCTGCTTTCAAAATGGTGAGTGTGAAATAAAATGTTTCTCTTCTGAATTGTTTTCATTTTTGAACAAATATTTTCTAAAAGCATTTTAAAAAACAGTGTCGTTAAATATTGACTGTATCTAGACATTAATTCTACATCATTCCAGTTTCTATTATTGTCTAGAGATACATGCACAACACAGTTTAGTATCATTGAAGCAATTGTTTATAATTAGACCATCCCAAAGTGATGTTTTCGCTGGCACCACTGCATTATCTTTGACTTTGGAGAAGAAAATATGATTGATCTAACATGCTTCACTTCAAATATAAACACTAAAGTTATCACAATTATAGTTATTTTAAACCTTGAATCTTATTTTAATCAAAGTATAATCTATAACATGTAACAAATAATTTGTTGGGTCCCAAGAAAATAACAGAAACCTGCAGCATATCTTAATGGTTACAAATGCACCTTTAACACCTGCATATGAAATGTTTCTTTCTTTTCATTTTTTTTTTATTTTTTAGTGCTCATGGCATTAAAGGTCCCCGAGTCGATGTAAGTCCTTTCCAGAACAATGGGAACAGAAAACATAATTAGTAAAGAAATCTCTTCTTCTGTTAACTCTGAATATAAAACATTTATCAAATTTATGCAAAACTTAATAAAACAATACAATACCAGTATAAAGTTGATGTCAAAAAATAAGAAATTGAATGCATGAATAACAGTTTGTCTCATGTTTCAGGATGGTAACTAGCATGAGGCAAACAAGGAAATTGACTTGGTTAATACAACAAAATATCAGAATATTTTATGAAAACATGGATTTATTCAAATTTTATGGGAGTGGAGGCACTCAGTTAACTTCTAAGTCTCACTATGGCTGTGTCATTGCACTTGCATCTGTAACAAACTTTATTAAAATTAATATAGTGAGTAGGTACTATATCCTATAGATTGATATTTATTATACTGTACACTCTACTGGATGCTTCTGAACACTGTGTTGAGAAGAAGTTTTGAAATCTATGTACATAAATTTAAGAATGAAAGGAGACTTACCTGGCAGACCTAATATGTAGAACTGGGCAGTGATCATGTCTGTGGGACACCTGCACTTCATGGCTTAGTGAGCCACTGAAACTCTCGTCGAATTTCATTGGTCTAAAGATCTCATTCAATGCAGGGCCTACAGAAACACAACAAATGAAAGAACTTAACATATTTATTTCAAACAGTCAAGATTAGAGAATATTAAAGAACTGACACACTCTTAGACTATGAGTAGTCCCTATTTTTCGTCTTTGGAGATCGTCGAGCAGTACAAAAAGAAAAGATGCATCTCTCAGTCCTCTCTCTCTCCTCTCACCCCAGTTTTCACATGCCTGCTTGACCGCCATCTTTTCTTTTCATACTGTTCAACAATCTCTAATGAGGAAATATAGCAACTACTCATAGTCTAACATACATTGTACACTGGTCTGTTAATACACAACTTCTTTTCATTCTCATTATCCAAACATACATGTAGTGCACTGACCAGATGTCTGCCTGAGGAATTGCTGATCGAGTCTACTCTAGCAGAACGATACACAGGTTACTGATGACAACAACAAATAATTGACAATATAACGCATGTCTGTAACAGGGGAAGAGGCAGCAGCCTTCCTCACCAGTCCCCAATAACACAATTTGCTCAGAATAGAGTATTTAATTATAACATCCTGATTCCCCTCAAATAGGTTCCTGGCTTTTGACCCCTCAGTTAGCACACCCCCCCCCCCCTCCCCAAGAAGTCATTCCTCTATAACCTTTGTTTTGCTGTGCAGGTTTGCAATTATAGTGGTTTTATACCTAGCATCCCATGATCTCTAGAGATTTTCATGTACGAAATTAGGCTGTGATCAAAGTTATACAGTAAAAATAACTAAGAGTACATTGTACAGCTAGTACAGTTTACCAGTATACATGGGCAAACATCATATCATCTGGCCAGATCAGACCAGTTTAGAGTCAGGACAGGGTTTATAGAGTCTAGTAATGACAGTACAATTGTGGGGCTATATATGGAAGGGAGGGGGACTGTAGAGGGTTAATTAGTGCCCTGTTAAGCTACAACAATTTATTTGTTCACAAGACTTTGCCTGTTTAAAGCAAGGTAGCAGATAAAAACACAGGCCCTCTTGAGGGACCCACTTGGGGATAGGGGTGTAGGCTGTCACCCTGTCTCCCCTCAAGCTAAAACTCAATATTTGAAGTTTTTGTTTTTGAATATCAATTGCACTGTATGTTTTGTCTTACATGACTTTGCTATCATTTTGATTTCTGTATTAAAAAGATCACTAGACATGATAGGTGGACAAAAATGGGAGGTGGGGTGGTGGTTAGGCTGTGGTCCCAATCTAGAGCACTGTATTTTTAATCTGTAGTTAATTTACCTGTTTCTACTGCCCTTGGGACCACAAGGAATAAGTAATGCAGGAATGGAACAGCATTAAACACAGTCCTGAAACAAAGCATAAATTAATCTCGAACATATTAAGTTATTTAAAAATTAACATTTGCATTATCAATTTCTTAAAATACTTGTATCAACTTTTAAACAGATGTAATTCCAGCACTTGTAGCTGTAGCTTATGCCTCAGAAGACTGGGTAACCATAGTCTATATAATTATGCCACTGAATTGAATTAAAAAATCAAAATATAAATAAAATATACATACATGTAGTGTAGTATTGTATTGATATTAACTTCACTTTCCTTGTAAATTTAAGGGGCCATTCATAATTTTCAACATATTGAAAACCCTGTAATCTTTTTATATAATCTTGGTAGCTTTGACCATAATTTGGGATAATGTTGTGTTTCTAATAATTCACAGTTTAATATGTATTAAACCTGGGAATAGAGAAGTCAGCTTTTAGTAAAGTCAGCTTCATTCCACAGAGAATTAATGCTGGACTATGATTGTTTTAAATATATATAGCTCAGAAAAGTGTTCCTCAGCAACTTGTCTTGCAATAATCATGTTGGGAGTTGTAAGGTGATATGTTGCCTACATTACCACATCTATCCTTGTGCAACAAACAATACTGTCTTGTTCCAACATGCATGTAGACCTCTGTTCTCTTTGAAGAACCTTTTGATCCAACTTGTAATATAGCAAATATGTTGCAAGAGAAGTTGATGAATTTGTGGTCATTTGTACAATACAGTGCTCTAGTGCAACTGCAAACTTACCATTGCTACACAAGATCTAGATCCATTTTATTGACTGCAATGCACAACCATCACTAATTTTCTCAAGTGTATACATTCAACCACCTCTTCCCCTCCAAAAAACGTATATAAAAAACATTGCTGGAAGAAGTATGCATAATTATGGTACGATTTTACCCCTGGGCTTTACAATAATGACTCCTTGTATTAATATGTGTAATTTTAAAAACTGAAAAGAGAATTTAATGAGATATATCTACTAGCTAATTATATATTTTGTTATCTTTTTATACATAACTAAAATATAATGGTAGGTGTTTACTGTGTCTGATCACATTCTGTGCTCATGCTACACTGTGTATTCTCTGCACTTGGCACTCCACGCTCATTACCAACCCAGTTTTTGGAAGAGCTGTATAGCGTGGAGAGGAAGCAGAGGCATAACAACCCCTATTTTGGTTAGTGCTGACTTCTGAATATCAATTTCCAGGAGTATTCCAGGAGTATTCTAGGAGTATTCAAGGACCCAAATACTTGTTTTCAAAGAGTATTTTTAGAAAGCTTACTTTGGTTCACGAAATGTTTTCACGTGGTTAATAAACCATTTACAAACTCTGCAGTTATATAACTTCAAAAAGCTCCCTCCACAAGTGTATTTAACAAATGCAGATACGTAACGAGTTGATAAAACAGTCAGAGTTTTAGCAAAAATTGATAATTTCAAGGGCTGTTCAAGTGCCCTGAAAAACTAGAATTAAATTCCAGGAGTTATATATTCAAGGAGTTCAAAGAGTACTTAGCACGAACCCTGGCATTGGCACTGCTACTGTGTGACAAGAACACAATTTATCAATTTGGCATGGAAATTTGGATTTAAACCATTTTATTGTACTTTTAAAAGTGTACCCTCCCCCCTCCCTGAGCACAGATTGTGTGCTTGGATCCACACTTATGTATCTCTAAGATTACCAGGTGACAATGAAGTTGTTTATCTGTCTCTTGAGCATATACACACCTGATAATTTCTGCAGCACATCCATATGCAAAGTCTGGTTTGGCCACAAAGTAATTCATAAAAAGTGTGTTCAAGGGCTGTGTGTGTACAAGACAGAAAACATTAGATCATAGGCATGATTTAACAGGGCACTATAGTAAAGCTAAAAGCAGGCTGCTAAGGATAATTTGAGTGCATTTTATGCAATAAGACTTATATCAGGCCAGGTCTTATAATTTCATGGATCAAAATATTTTTAGCTGGACTAAGAAAAGGTTGGTCTAGTTGATGATGTCATCATGATCATTGCCCATATATGGAAATTAGTGTTCCAGGCTTTAAAGTGTAATAATGCATTCAGTATGACTAGCTAAGAGACAGTAACAAATGCAAGTTTTGTTCAATAAGAAGGAGCCAACAAAAGCGTTTTTCTCGAACTAGTTCAGTTTTATGGAAGTAAATATCAAAGACAGTCATATAGTTTTGTACAATAATAAATTAATTCATGAGAAGATTTTTAAAATATTACTTCATACTCTTCTGTAGATAATAATTATAATTATATGTTTATAAAAATTTCTGTGGAATAAAATTGGCAAATGTCTGTAACATACACAAGTTATTCTCAGTCTTATATTTTAGTGACATCACAATGATATGGACCATGCTAATGTCATCAACCATCCCAATGTTTCTGTCCAATGAAAGAAAAACAATTCCATGAAATTCTAATCCCTTGGCATAACTACTAAATAAATGCACAAAGCCGGGATCTGATATTCCCTAGCAACAAGCTCTCTCATTTAGTTCAGTACCCTGTTAAAGTTCAAGTACATACTAGTTTTGATCTTAAATATATGATGAGCAAAAACACCGGCAAGCCTTGGTTTGACTCTATTTTTCAGCTCAACAGGAATTATATCATTTCTTGATCCAGAAATAAATGAATAATGTAACGTGCTGCTGTATCAAATTTTGCCACTGAATATGCAGCCATGCCAGCAAAAACAACCAGCTACTTAATCAGCCCTTTTTGCAGCCTAGACTTTAACAAGTAAGCAGTGGAAAATTGCAATCTGCTTCAGAGATCAAGCTAGAATTGGGACAACTCTGCAGTTTCTGTCACTTCTGAATTAATACCACATTCCCAGAAGTCTCACCAAACCTTGAGGTATACTTACATGTACAGTACATGTACTTGTGTGTCATCAAGCAATGCAAATCCATTTGAACCATTTTAATTTACTAAGTACATAGATTATATCCATAATATATCAAATTGATCCAATTTAAACTATAAAAAGGGCAAGTTATGCTCCGAGAATTCCCCTAACTTCAAGAGCTCCATCTGGATTTTTGTACTTAAGGGATAATAGCAATTAGCAATATAATATAATAAAGACCCAGACTTTTGTCACTCTGCAAATTTTAACCAATAGTGCACCTCCTTTTGCTCCCCAATACATATAAATTATCCAAACACTCTATGTATATACATGTAAACCAGACCCCAACTTTATGCACAATTCCCTCTTTTGCTCTAATGAAGGGCTAGCACTTGAAATGTCAGCTAAAACTTTCCACTTTTTTACAGTTGATCAAACTTGGTAAGAAACAAGACAGTACAGCTGTTTGTCTGCACAGTCAATAAAATATATTAAGCTGCATTCATACTAGCACCAAAACATGTTTAGAGTAAACATGTTTGACAAAACATGTATCCCCTAAACATGTGTGTAATTGCATTGTTCACAGTAGGTGTCCATTTCAAACATGTGTCATGCTTGGTTTTATAATTTATGTGGTTTTACGGAAAATGCATAAAATCTTTATAATTACACTTAAACCGATAAATGGAGCTTGAACTTGCTCTTGCACTCACTGTGTGGTTTAATCTTACTTGTCAAGTCTTTCTGTGCTTCACTCTCCACTGCCATGTTTAACATGTTTCATCTGACTTAGATTGAAACTACCTCATCAGGTAGTTTCAATCATGCTCAGAATAAATATGTTTCAATCACGATTTGCACAATGCACCATCTGATGACTGAACACTTTTCACTGTGAAACATATTTCATTCGTGATCATACTAAACATGTTTGGGCCTAGTGTGAACACAGTACAAGATAGTGACTCACTGAGGCCTTGTTGCAGTCATATTTTGCTCTCAGCCAGGTGTCCCACTGGGCATGGTCGACGCTCGGGATGTTTGGGTAGTCAAAGAATGCTGCATGTGCCACAACCTCGTTGGCTGAGTTGACCAGGGTCACAGCCAAGTTTGCTTTCTCTCTAAATCAGAAAAATCAGAACAGAAAATACAATCAGTGTAATCACATATTTTATATTTTATATTTAATAACACAGGGCACTACTATACATTTTACAGTTTCATACATACATGTATACAATTTATGTAATATAATACCACAGAAGAGCTTGTACATAACCTTTCTTCACTCTACAAATTACCGAGCAATGAATGGCTTGTCCCATGCTCTAATACAGCTACTGATCCATACTGAGCAGTTGAAACTGATAACAACAAGACATTTTCCAAGTACAATGTTACATCACTGAGCTAATTAGTGACCAATTTTCAAAACGGCAACTCCTTTAATGCCCTGGGTACCAGAGGCTAATTAAACTCACTCAGAAGTCATTCGGCAGTAATTTCAAGTGAATGCTCAATTTCTGAGCGAGTTTAGCCTCTGGCACCCAGGGTGCTCCTTTAAGCAAGTTTTGCCCATATTCAAACATTTAATTCTTATGCCTGTTAAAGGGCAAAGCTAGCCATATGGCCATGGTATATACAGTGTATTTCCTAAACCCCAAAAAGATATTCTTTCATTTTACAACAACTTTCAGATAACCAGACTTCCCCTTTAAACATTCAACAAATTATTTAATTCAGCCATGCATGATTAAAGATTTTATTTTAGTTGCCCATTCCCTGACTGCCTTACCATGCTTGCCACTGAGGTCAGGTTTCAAAATTCCCTGACTTTTTTCACAGAAATATAATTTATGCTCAATCCTCATGATTCGTGCCCGAAACTACAATACTTTATGCTGCCTAATGAACATGCCCAGAATTTGTATCTGCTGATCAATCAAGGAAATAGAATGATATGGATCTTAGTCTATAACTCATTCCTGGCTCTCAAAGACAACAGTGAATGTGCTTTTAAAAATTTCTCTCCCTTTCCTGCAAATAATATTTGTTTTAAAAAATCAGCTTTCCCTGAACAATGGCATTCTTCCCTGATTTCTAACAAAAATGTCAATTTTCCCTGACCAAGTTCAAAATTCACTGACTTTTCCCTCACCTTGAAAAAAATATTTTTCAAAAATTATTATCAAACAAAACTTTTCCTTTATGTCAACATCCACTGATAATAATAATAATAATAATAATAATAATAAGAAGAAGAAGAAGAAGAAGAAGAAGAAGAAGAATGTATTTGGAGCATTATACAAAGTCTCAATGCTCTTACAATGCTCTTGTAGTTTCTTGACAAATTGCTCAAAAATGGCGGCTAACTGAACAACTGGACATGACAATGGATATCTAATTGGCCTCCTCACAAAACATTTTTGTATTATTTATATTACTTTTATTTATTTGTTCTATAATTTTCCTAAATGTATTGTGTATAACTGTATGTGTGTTGTTTTTTTGGGAATCAGGGCTCCATTTAAACCAGTTATGCTGAACTGGACACCCCTGTATAAATATTGCTGATAAATAAATAGATAAATAAATGGCATCAGTTGCCATAACAACAGGAGTAACCTCAGATAAGTCCCTTTACACTACAATTTGACGTACCTGAGAGTAGTCTCATGAGTGCCCTAACTGGGAGACTCCAAGGAATACTCCCAGGTAACTGGTGCATTTGCACACATTTTGTTGTCTAACTCGAGTGACCTGTGAGTAGTCCGAGTAACTCAAGTACCCTCAATGTAAAGAGATCTCAGATTTCCAAATTAAACTTCTACTTACAGTATACCAATTTCCTCTATTAAGCCCCCAGCTTCTAATAAGCCCCCCCCCTTCTAATAAGCCCCAAGCCTGAGGCATCAAAAATTTAATAAGCCCCCAGCCTTAAAGGGGTATTTATCTTCATTGAAAAATAGACGTGTTTCAATATAAAAATAGCAATGTGGTGGATGGAATAACTGTTATGTTTTGTTTACAACCATAAACTGTTTAGTTTAGCAAAATTATATACATTAGCCACTATAATTATTTATTTCAAATTGCTGAACTTTTTATCGTGGCAGGCAGTTGAAAGGCATTGTCAACTATCAAAACTATAAATAAAGATAGTTATGAATTTCTAAATAACATGAAAATTTATTAAGCCCCTAGCCTCTAATAAGCCCCCCCCCTTTCTAATAAGCACCCAGTCCAGAAGCACTAAAATATAATAAAAGAAATATGGTATATATATTTAATTAAAACTATGTAGGCTAAAAAGTTATACAAATTTATCCAAATGTTTTCAGTTAAAAACCATGGGAATAACTCAATATAACTTAAGCTTGTAGAACTTCAGGTATTTGATGGTTCTTAACCGAAAACGTTCGGCCAAATTTTATAATTTTTTAGCCTACATAGTTTTATATACCATAATTTTAGCGATTGTTATGTCTATACTTACATTATATGTACAACGTTAACCCTGCCAAAGAGTTTCTCCGTGGCTCCACCAACTAATTTCAATATTTCTGGTGCATCTAAAGACTCTGTCCTTCGAGCCTGGATAAGTTCTGGTGTCGTATTCATACTAGACGAATCTGCACTTTGACACTTGACAGCTGTTCTGAAACACAAGATTGAAAAGCTTTTATTTACGCAATATTAGCTGTCCTAGATGCCATGGTTATAACCGTTTGGCAAGACTGTTATTTACGAAAACTAGCTGTCCTAGATGTTATGGTTATAGCCGATCTCACCCCTACAGTGTCAAAGATAAAGTATCGTATAGTCATCTGTCTTTATTCAGGCTGCCTGTTGACAGCTTTAATGCACAACTGACAACTGTCAGCTGTCTGGCTATATTAAAACAGCTACATACACGTAATTGAAAATATAACTCAAACTAATTATTCTAAGAAAACCACGTACTTTCAGTCTATATCTTGCTTTTAAAGAGACATTCCTCATTCTTTCAATTTAATGACTGAACCATTGGCATTGCATAAAATGATAAATAGACTAAATAAGTTTTAAAAATATCAAGTCCGCTAGGTCTTGCAGGGAAATAAAATGGAACATTCACTCTCACCAAAACCACCAATAATTTTGAGCCAGTTCTCATCAGCACATTTTCCATTTTCAAGATATAAGGAGATGTTGGTATGTACCCACCTTAACTTCACTCAAACTTTCATAAAAAGGCAGTTATTGACTACAAAATCGGTCCAAATGAACGAAATTGCAGATCGGAAGCCATCTTGGATTTGTTGGTTTTGGCGCCAGGCTGTTGCTGGGAAACCTTTCGTTTCCAGTCTCCCTGCCCCCGATCACTACCGGAAGTAAATTAGTTTTGTTTTCATCTGCAGCTGATACAGCTGATTGGTTGAATTTTGAGATTGTTTTCAAATTTGAAGCACGCACGCGTGCTCACTTTTCGGGTACTGGCGGTTCTGTCAAAGATGTCATGGATTTAGTTTGAGAGATTTTTTCAAAGAGCTCTTGTCCCTTGACATGTCCGTATGTATTTGGGGAAAGTATACAGATATTTCTTTTATGAAACAGAATGAGGTTAAATGCTGGACTCACGCTGCTGCTTTTGGATGCATTTTGCCGGACGATTGCAGTCGCTTCGGGTTTTGTGAAGAGACAAATCAGCTCCGAGGATGCTGTTTGCAACGACAAATCTCGAGCTATATTTTACATTCGCCGGTCCCAGACGACTCGAAAATGGGTTGTTTTCTTTGAAAGCGGTGGTCTTTGTTCATCCAGAGATGACTGCAACAAGAGATATAAGAGCAAAGATTCAAATGTTCTGATGACGTCTAGAGGGCTGCCTGAAGATATTAAAGGAAGGGATATGCTGTCAGACGACCAACAAGACAATCCTGATTTTTACAATTTCAATCATGTTTTGGTACCGTATTGTAGCAGCGATCTGTGGCTTGGCTCTAGAACAAACCCTGCGAATTTCACTTTCGTAGACGACCCAGAAGTGGACAATTTCAGCTTCCAAGGTCATACAATATTCACATCTGTTCTTTCTGACTTGTTGAAAGATTTCAACCTTTCTCACTCCGAAGTTCTTGTTCTGAGTGGAAGCAGTGCCGGAGCCATTGGAGTTGTGAATCACGCAAGCTGGTTTGTCAGTGAATTTGTCCAGAAAAACAATCTTTCTGTTCAAGTGCTTACAGTTATTGACTCTGGCTGGTTTATCAACTTTCAAGATAGCCTCGTTCTTGGTGTGAAAAGTAATTTCAGTCAACTAGCAAACGTCTCTGTGAGGGCTTGTCGGGATTTGGCATATGGTTTTCCATGTTGTATGTCGGCCTCTTGCATGATCCGTAGAGGTCACTTTCCTGAAAAGCTACCTGTACTTTTTGTGTTCAGCCTTTACGATGTTTACATGTTAGCAGACGTTATAAAGAAGTTAGAACAGAAAAGCGATCTTGAAGAAAAAGCCGGGGACCTGGTTTCACTTGTCAACATGTATGGGGGAGCCATGAGGGAATCTTTGGACTCCACCAAAGGTAGTTCAGTCTACATGAGCTACTTTGTGCCTGCTTGTTTTCAACATACATATTTCAGTACGTCTAGCCTGTGGGATAGTGAAACCGGAGTGCTGACATCTGAGGTGGACGTTTCAAGAGGAACTGCAAGGTTTAGGTAAGAGGTGCCAGCATTCTTCTTTTTTTCTCTAGGATCTACTACTTCTTTACTCCAATATTTTTTTTAATAATCTCTAGAGACACACATATGATTTTATAAGATGTAAAGCGCTTTAGAATAATGTAGATTTTAACGCCTTAGAAATTTATTTACTTATTATTATTATTATTATTACATATTCATACATCCCATACACATAAACACATACACCCATGGGCCATACATACCGTGATACATATGCGCATACACACACATACCCATACACACAGTGACGCCCATACACACAGTGACGCCCATACATACAGTCACAGTGACACCCATACACACATTGACACCCAACTCACAGTGACACCCATACAGTGACACCCATACACACAGTGACACTCATACACACAGTGACACTAATACACACAGTGACACCCATACACACAGTGACACCCATATACACTGTGACATATATACACAAAGTTACGCCCATACATGCATCCCAATACACACAGTTACTCCCATATATACACACTAATACACCGCACAAACACCTCTACACACACCCATACATAAATGAAGCATACACACATACGCACACGTTTTAGTATATTATAACTGACAAAGATATCACCATCATTTAATAGCTTTCCGAATAGATCGAACATAACTTGGCATTGATTTCCTTTATATTCTCCTCGCAATCTGGTGTTCTGCCCAGACAAGGCACGTTAGGCTCACCAAAAATTTGGCATATCGTATTATCGGCGGCTAACGATAAGATTAATTCGATATTCACACATTGAAGTTTCTCCTGTGGCAGATTCTAGGTTGCCGACAAGGAAAATAAGGTTCAGTTTATTTAAAATGGACGGTTACTAAATGAGTAAATCAGTAAATGAATTTAAAAACAGCTGTAACATCTAAGGCAGCAACTGGGAGCTGGGTGTTCCATTGGGAATTCAGTGGAGATCCTGATCAGTGTCATGACCTTTGCCGGACCATTTTTGTCTGGGAAACTGAGTTCAGGTCTATATTAACAAGACAAGCTTACCGTACCTCTGTGTCTGGGACTGTCTGAATGTTTGTTCGGTTATTTGTGCGTTTGTATCTTTTAACACCAATGCTCAAAGGTTGTCTCACGAGCCAACTACACTGAGAGCGCGTATTGTTCTAAAACTGTTCTCAGTTATAACAAAGTAAACATATGAACCTTATTTTCCCTGTTGGAAACCTAGAATCTGCCACAGGGGAAACTTCAATGTGTGAATATCGAATACGATAAATGATAGCAATATCTTTGTCAGTTATAATATACTAAAAGGTGTGCGTATGTGTGTATGTTGCATTTATGCATTTATGTAGGGGTGTGTGTGTGTTTGTGCGGTGTGTGTCATGTGTATACGTGGTACGATAAGTTTATATACATGTGCTTGATGATCAACACGTAGTTCTACCAAGGCCGGTAAATTTGTTCTCGTTCCAGTTCACTGAGGGGGCAAAATTTGAACAAAAGTGTTGAATTAATGAGACAAAATCTGGCGGAGTCATTATAGTTTGCCTCCTCAGAGACCTGGAACGAGAACATTTAATTTACGTTGGTAAAATAGTGTATTTGCATGCCAGCTGAAAGACCGGGCGACACAGCATTGCATTACCATTCGTTGTTTAATTTAATACGAGTTATAATATAGTCGCCATTTTTGCCATCAAAATGTTTTGGAAGTTCGAGACTTTAAATCGTATATAAACCAAAGTGACGAATAAGATGGAGTAAAGATAAGGGTATAAAAAGGAAAAGTGATTTTATCTAACGTCGGTAGTTCTGTCAGCTCTCAAGGCTGGTATCAGTGAAAGCCGACGGTGCGCACTTTACCCCCTCACTCTGCCAGTGCTCAAGCTACACGGAACAAAGAGAAGTCGAAACAGACTTTGAAGTCACTAAGGATCGAAACTGGACCTCTCGCTCCGAAGGCCGCGCACTAACCGACTGAACTACGCCTGACAGCGTATACTAACTCGAATCTCGTGCGCGCGGACGAAAATACTTTGAGAAGTCTATCAACATGACCGAGAAAGATCGTACTATAAAACGATTAGTGAACTATATTATAAAACATTCGCTTCAGGCTTTCACTTCTGCTACTCGGGCAATTGTGTGACGTCACTTTGGTACTTTAAAATCCTATAAGGCCCGGGTCGCACTAGTGGGTGAAGTTGTCTATTTCTAATTAATGCTGTCAAAATCCTATCATCACATTCCTTACTCTAGTGCGACCTACTTTTTTCATTCGCTCGATTTTTCGACCGGCCGGACGAAACTTCAAAGGTGGACAATTCTGGGACGAACGGAAGCCAAAGCAATTATTTTGTTTATTTATCCCATTCTGCTGTCATCAGTAGTTGCGATACATAGGAAAAACATTTTCTAAAACTGCTTTGTTTACTTTGCAGTTTCGTCTTGATAGTGCGTACTTTGCCTGGATGAAACTCAAACAAAATTGTTTCGTCTTTGTTTCATCCTGCCAACACATTGGCCTGGTTTCGGCCGGCCAAAGAGGTTTTCGTCCGCTAGTGCGAGCCGGTCCCAAAGCCCAGAAAACATCGTTTTGATTGCTTTAGTATAAACAGAAAATCAATAGAAAGTCTGACTTTCTATGTCAGAAAAAAAAAACTTAGCCTATGTTTGAACATTTCAGCCACAAAGTTGAGAGTGGTATATGGCAGAGGACTGAAATCCCATCTCAAAATAAGAACGTGAATCTGCGGTCAGCCATCACAAGCTGGGTCACCAACACCACGCGCCCTGTCCGGATGGTTGACAGCTGCCTGGGGGCACACTGTAACCCAACATGTCCAGACAAGCTGGTATTCTTTGACCCTGCCATACGGTGGACAAATGCAGTACAGTTCACTGTTCTGGGGCTGTCACTGCTTGTCACTGTATTCTGTGTCACTCTGAAGCTGATCTTCATGGCCTACCTGGCCTACATAACTAGTAAACAAAGGAATTATATCGAGGAGAGCAACGAGTCCAAGAAGAGAAAGGAGGTACACTCTTTTTTTTATAAGAACGTCTAATTTTTGGACTGAGGCTGAACGTTCTTAATTATTTTGAGGATTTCAACCTCAAATGTTCTTAAAATGCTTTTAAGAGTGTTTATTTATTCAGAAGCTAAGTCAGCTCTGCATTCAAAGTATTTTATTGTTTTTCTGAAAAGATGTACAAGGGTTACTAGTTGCTATTGTATATGCACATTTGGAGTAGCCAAAAGGCGATGTCAATGCACGAACATTAGTCGTTATTTTACGGTTTAGCAAATAATTATTTCCACTTTTTACAGTGTGTAAAATAAAAGTTGACTCCGTCTATCTTCAGCCTCAGGTATGTTCTTAGCATTTTCTTAAATTTTGGGCTTTTTTCAGCCTCAACGTTCCTATAAATAAAAGTGTATGAGAATAAAATTTTATAGTAGTCGACATGAAGCGAAATCGTATGGTGTATTGTATGTTCCTCGATTAAGCAGCCCCTACTACATGCAGAAATTTAAAAGTAAGCGCCTCTCTTGAATAACATCCCGCCCCCCTCCTCCTCGATTGAATACCCTCCTATAGCCCTCCCCTATAAACAACAAGAGATAATGTGCGAGTTAAAGAACTGGATGTGGAGCAGTAATAAACACAGCCAGGCCATATTAAAGAACTCAGTACAGCAAGCCAGACTATAAGACGCTTATCGTTATGTTTTTTTTCTTCAACGTGATGCTTTCAACATAAACAACTTTCGTCGTATGCCAAAATGGCGATCTCAGAGTCAAAATTATTATTTTTGTTAAGTTCCCATACCCTTCATTAAGCTCCCCGCTTTTAATATGAAAGTTGAATGAAGCGCCCGATGCTTGATCGAGGAATACACTAGTTAGTGATGTGTACGAATCACTGCATGGAGAAACTTATCGCAAAATTCCCGTTATAAGACCCCCAACCACTTCGCGCTTGTTTTTCTTGTTTTGGGATGGTTCCAGAGCATTTCGCGCTCGGCAGGTTTCTTTATTGACTATTCTCCGTGAATTAGAATTGTGATATTAAATTCTATAAAACCCCTTACGTCTTTACGTATTTGTATAAGCCCAAGGCTTATAACTGGAATTTTACGGGTATATCCCATTTCGACTTTCTTTCCAATAACTGTACTTAAATTAATATCGTATGCCATTTGGTTGATGGCTATCCGATATTTATTAACACTGCTTTTCTCAACTGCAGCTTCCACCCTGTAATTTGGAAGAATCTGTAAGCATTGCATGCTTAGCCCTTAGCTACCACGTGCAGCTTAAAGAAAAGGCAAAAGGTAGGCAAATTTTGTCAGACGGGGTCGCTAGACAAGTTACCCCAGTTGATTGCCTGCCTGCCTGTCCACTGACTGACCGACCGTTCGACCGACCGACCAACCGACCGACCGACCGACCGACCGACCGACAGACCGACCGACCGACCGATCGACCAACTGACGAGAAAGTGGATTTGCAAAATTCATTTAAAGTGCCTATATGGGAAACTTTTTTTTCTTTTTAAATAAAAGTACAAGTGTGAAGTTATGTAGAAAAAGTGGGTCGCCGTCTGCTTCTATTTTTTATGGCTTTGAAGTGCGGCTTGTTTGGTTCACGACCGAGTTTTCTGGATTTCCTT
>JANVCK010160196.1:0-11032 GCA_026546655.1 Epizoanthus illoricatus
CTACACTGTAGAACATCACGTTTTTCACGTCAGCAGAACATGAATACCATATTGGTACAACATGAATACCATATTGGCACAACAAGAATACCAGGTTGGAACAACAAGGATAAGAAACAAGTATGTCATGTGGAAAGGCAAGGTACATGTAACTGTATTGGAATAACACAAATAAACAACAACGATCTGTTGAAACAACATTATGGACGTTACATTACAACAACAATGGCGCAGCTGTGTTGGCACAGCAAGAATGAATACCATGTTGGAAAAACATAAATATCATGTCAGAACAAACAGAGCGCTGAAACAAGGATGTCCATGTTGTCATAACAATCAAAGGTCCCTTGTTCGAATAATAAGCGACATGAAACAAGAATGCCACATTGTAATAACATGGATTTCATGTTGTAAGAATAAAGATTTTATGTCGGCCAAACAAGGATACTATATTGGTACAACTGGAATACCAGGTTGGAACAACAAGGGTATGAAAGAAGTATATTATACATGCGTGGAATGGAAAGGCAACTGTATCCAAATTGCCGACAAACAATAACTTGGTTAAGGGACATGAAACTAGAATACCACATTGTAACAAGGATTCCATGTTGTAACAAGGATTGAAAGTTGGAAGAACGAAGATTCACGTTTTTCATGTTGGCAGAACAAGAATACCACATTGGTGCACACAAAAAATACCAGAAATAAGACAATCATGTGGGACGGCAAGGTAACTGTATTGGAATACATAGACAAAGAGTAACGGCAATTTGTTGGAATGACATGGACACTACATTAAAACAACAAGGACACTCTGTTGGGAACAACAAAGATACCAACATTAAGGAAACCACGTAGGAATAACATGCAACGTGATATAAGAATACCACATTGTAATAACAAGGATTCCATGTTGGAACAACATACATGGCCACTACATTAGAACAACAAGGACCCAGTGCTGGAACAGCAAGAATGGGTACCGCATTGGAACAACAAAGATATCACGTTAGACATATTTAATGTTGTGACATGGTTAAATTCTAGGTCTGGCTACAGTCCTGATGTTGCAGTAGTAACAGCCAAGACAATGTATGCAGAGGACTGAAGGAAACTACATTGGGAATGTTGCAAAAAATGGGTGAACAAAAACAAACAAATAAAGGCTAAGAACACAGTTGTGGAAAAATGAGTAAAAAGAAACATGAAGAGGAAGCACAAACACTGTCACAAAATAATTAAATCAGTTACAGAAGCTGATTAAAAAAGTAATATTATAGAAACTAGAAGGTAGAAGAAGTAGTGGCAGCGAGGTCAAGATGTCAAGGTACTAACCTTTTCTTGGGAGTCAGGTGCTGCTGGTGTGAACAAACCAGCCGGCTTGGTAGGATATGGTGGAGGTGGCCTGCTTTGTTGGACAAGCTGTAACAATTGTGAATTCAAAATATCAAAAACTACAAAGAAGACAATACCTGTATAAGAAAGAGGGGAAAGAAACAGATGTACAAGATAGATTGCAGCAGGAACATGTACAAAACAGTAACGAGTATGATCAGGAGATACAAGTACAAAACGGGGAAGGTTAATAAGGTTGTCACCCATCAGAACAGAACAATTTCCGTAATATTTCCCTTATCACAAAAAAGCTTTCATTAACCACACACAATGTGGCTACGTGATTAAAGCATATACACTTCGTTTAAATTTGCTTCCGTCTGTTTCTTCTTAATGTCTTCAATATGCTTGTCTTCATCTTGGATCTCTTTACATTTCACTTGCTATTTGAATGCAGGGCATTGGACCTAACCAGCAAATCCATTTTATTCGTTTTCTCGATCTGCGAAGCTCATAGTCAAATATTGTAGCAACCAAAATATAAAATGATCTGACTTTAACGAGGAATTTAGAATTTCTCTGACTTGACGCACAATTCTTTGCCTTTTCCCTGACAAAGAAAAAAGACGTTTTTTCTGACTTTTCCCAGACCATGACCACCCTGTAAATGAGTGAGTACAAGAAATGGAAGCAAAGGCAGGAAATTAAAACTGCAACAAGAAAATGAACATGAAATGAATAAGTACACATCGAAGAGGATGCCAGCAAGAATCTTGAGGAAAACAAGAAGGCATGCGATGTCTTACAGGGCAAGTAAAGTTCGTGGAAAATATGCCTGTGAAATGAGATGAAAACATAGATAAGACAAGGAATAATGCAGAAAATTACAGGAACCTATACTGGAAATGCTACACAAATGGACGCACAGAAGAGAACACAAACAAAGAACATAAATACAGTTACATGTAGGGACAACAGTGTAAGAGCAACACCAAGGCAAAAACACAAGAACAACCACAAAACAATAAAATAAATCACAGTCGCTGATAAAAGTAATATTGCAGGAACCAGAAGGTAGAAGAAGCGCCAGCATATATGTCAAGATGCATAGATGTCAAGATACCAACCCTTTCTTGGGACTCAGGTGTTACTGGTGAGGGCAAACCAGTCAGCTTGGCAGGATATGTTGGAGGTGGCCTGCTCTGTTGGGTAGCCTGTGGCTGAATTGTAGATGATGCCAGTGGTCTGGAAGGAGCAGGATGGATCACCGGTGGCTGTTGAAGGGTCGTGCTAGTTTGTTTAGCCACAGTCCTTGGAATACCCAACTGTGCACCTTGGGCAGTCAGAAGTTTGTGCTATACAGAGCAGAGTTTGAAGACAATATAAACAAGTCATAAGTGGCAGAGGTGCAAGGCCAAAAGTTAAGACCAATTATTTCAGGACTTCAGCAGGGCATAAGACAATTTCAGACAGTTTTGTGTGGTCTCCAGTGTAAGGGCCAGAAGACAATGAATTGCACCGCAAGTGGTCTGTAAAGATTGCCTGAAAGTACTCTGAGAAAGTCTCTGTATACAGTACAAACTACAGTATTGTCTGCCAACAACATGTTATCAGGAAAGGAGCTATGCTTAGACACTGTCTTAAAAATGGACCAAGATGACTTAGAGTTAATGTTTATATCTGTAGTAATACGACTGAAATACGATTTGCGGCTAGCTCTAATCCAGTTCTTTATGTCCTGCCATATTTTACAAAATTTATCATGGATTTCAGGGTCTGCAGAACCCCCGACTTTTGTCTTCCAAAACGTTTTCTTTCTTTTAAATGTGTATTCAAGATCATGATTAATCCATGGTGCACGCTTACACTGTTTGACTTTACGCTTGGGAACAAAAGAGTTAATTGAGTCCACGAAGTGTGATTTCCAAGTTTGTAGAACATTGTCAATGTTAGCATCAAGAATAAGAGATGATGAGTTCAACTGTTAATACTGTAAATGCTGTAAATATTGTTGATGAAACCTGAATAAAGACGAGACTATAAAAAGATCATTTTGTAATCTCTCATGGCTGTTGAACTTTTAACATAAATTTGTATACATGTACTTTCTTGCTATTAGAACTAAGGCAAAGTATAAAATAACAGTGTTCTCTATAAAGAGGTTGCTGTTCCCCAAATTGGCATTCAATATTGATTTTCGTACGTAAAAGTTGAGGTCATTACTGAACTATATGTATTACATGGATCTTAGGGAAGCGAGCATAGGGGGTACCCGAGCATAGGGGGGTAGGGTGGAGGTCCATGCAACCCATCAGCTATGGAGCAAAAATTTCAATATTTTGTCACAAAATACATGTATCTCTTAAACTAAAAGGAAAACTTGGGCAACAAGGGTATCGTCAACTTCAGCTTACTTTGTTGAATGTGTTTCTGTACAAACATCTTGCTTACATGCCTCCAAACTCAAGGGATACAAGGGGGTTGGGGGTACCTTATGCAACCCACCATCTGCACGTATATCAGTAAGTTTCGGGTCTTTGTTGAGTTCCAAAGTTTTGACTGCTTTCCTTATATAATGCCAACCTGAGTAACTGGTTGTGATGTCACCACTGGCCTTTGTGGTGCTGCTGTGGTTTGAGTTAGGTTTACTGCTTGCTTGGCAAAAGAAAATGGCACTGGTTGACTTGAACTTGTTGGAATAACAGGTTGCTTGGCTTCCTTTGGTTGAGTAGGCTGGGACTGGGGGGCAGCCAAACCTTAAAGTAGTAACATTACAGCAATGATATGTAGGTTGAAAAATGGTTAAATGAAGCAATAAAGCGAAGTTTTCCGGACTTTATAGGAGTTTAAGAGTACCAAAGTGACTTCACACCATTGCACAAAGAGCATAAGTGAAAGCCCGAATCGAAGCCAAGGGTTGTTAGTGCTGCTCGTGCAATGGCGTGAAGTCACTTTGATACTCTAAAATCCTATAAAGCCCAGAAGACATCGCTTATTTGTCTTATACATGTAATACAGTTCACTGATTTCAAAACGATCTTGATCAGCCATTCTGACGAACTTTTCGACCAGTGTTACGTCTGCGTGCCCACCAGATCGAAGCTAGTACATACCACCTGACACGCTGGCCACTAAACGCCACTTTGGTTTATATACATGTACTATTTTAAAGCCCCGAACTTCCAAAACATATTATAACATCCATTTGGTAGCCAATCCACCAAACATTTTTAGAATTCCATCCACATAGATCAACTGATATCCTACTGTGGTTTGTAAATGACATTCACACCATTTTGAGCTACATGTAAATCATCATCATAAACGTTTACAACCTCTCTAAAAGCACATTAAGAACAACACAACACAAACATATTTGTAATCTACATGAAAGACTAGAAAGAATATACTGTAAAGATCGATCAATAAATCAATAAATCAACTGATCAATCAGGCAATCAATTGTTCCAGCAATTAATCAATCAATATTGCAATTAATCTAGCAATCAATCAACCAATCAATCGTCCAATAATCATACTAATAATAGACCAAAACTTATTAAAAGGACGTTGACTCTGATTACAATCTTGTAAAACAGATGTTTCGATTGTATACTGCTATCTTTGTCAGCTGAAATCAAATGGCATTCTGGTGACAATGAAAAATACAAAGTGCTAAATGTAGCGAATTAAAAGTTCTTTACATTCTTATATACACTTAGGAAAGCAATGTGCTCACTGATTAAACTGAAATCCCTCACTGAGTGCAATGCCTCCACAAATAGTTAGTAATAGTAACAGTTTCAGTTCTGACAAACATCCATAATCTTGACACTTCCCAAGTCCATCTGGCATTGATGAGTAACATGGTGTTGAGCTAACAAAGAGTTATTGTCCAAACTTGTGACGGCTTCTGCATGTTTTTACTGAGTTGTGTGCAATCCTTGCAGATGATTTTGTAAACAAAAGTTAAAAACAGATTATGAATGTTTGTCAGAACTGGAATTTAAAACGTTTAGTAATAATGTCACGTCTCAGACTAGAGTGATGTCTTAGATGATACATGAGACGCTGTCAATCAATCAGTCAATCAATCAACAATTTACACTGATAATAATTTACGTAAATTTGACTACAGTCTACTGTAACATGTAACGTGTGAGCGTGGTTGGCTCAGTCGGTAAGATCTCTGACTCCCAACCAGAAGGTCTGAGGGTTGAACATTTGTGCGACCTTCTTTCGCCACACCATCCATGGACAGGAACGTTAAGCCATTGGTCTAGTCTCCTGAAACAACATCTGCCTAGGGGACTTAAAAGAACCCACACACTTCTCGAAAAGAGTAGGGTAGTGATCCTGCTGTTGTGGTGAGGGCTAAATGGAAGATTACCTCGTGTAAATGTGTTACTCTCAATAAATAACGTGCATTTATTTATTTTATTTTATTTACTTTTGTTTGTAGTTGAATTAGCAGTAGTTCCAGGACCACCAAAAGAGAAAGCTCCTAGTGAACCTGGTTGACCAAATGCAAATGGACTTGCTGCTGATGGCTTGCTGGCTGCTACTGCTGCTGGTGCTAGAGACACAGTGGTTGTTGGCACAGGCTTGGGAAAGCTGAATGCAGAAGCTGTGGTGTTAGCAGGAGCCACAACAGTACTGGCAGGTTGTGGTGCTGGCATGGGCGGGGTAATTGCTGTGGAGAAAGTAAAACCCATTAGTGTAATGACACAGCACAACCCAAATGAAGGAAGAGAAATGAGTGTGTGCTTTTAGCTCAGTCAACAAGACGTCTGACTGCTAATCAAGAGAAACTAGGTTCAATTCTCAGTATCGTGCAGATGGTGGACAGGTCAATATTCTTCATTTCAATCAACCTAAATCGTCATCGATCCAACTGTACTCTTATACATATACTTCTTAAAAACGTTTGATAAATTTCTCATTTGTGATTGCTATTTAGTGTGTCTTTGGAATTGGCATGATAGCATGCTAAAGTAAATAAATTTTATGTAAACTATGTATACAACTGTATGTATGTATGCACTACATATCATTTAACATTTTACGTATAGTATCTAACTCGAAAACCAGTTCATTTACAAACTTTAGAAGCATTTCCTTCTTTTACTTATATTTAGTTCATTTCCATCTCTGACAATATACTTAATATTACTCTAAATTTAGCTAAAAAACAGTTTATGTGAAATGAATAAGAAATGCGAAATAAACCATTGTATTGTATTGTATTGCATTGCATTGCATTGCACTGCATTGTACTAGAGAATATATTCGTTAGCACGCCATGAATGTATGGAACACTCATTAGTGGGTGCACAAGAGAACCTCTTGAGTGTGTAACAAGTTTAAAACAAATACAACTTTGTGGACAAGTAACAAACTAACAGAATTATACCAAGGACAAAAACAAGAGATTCTATATAGATATGAAAATGGTTCGTTCTAATTTGAGATGATAAATTCCAGGCGTTTCCACGTGTTTTCCAGGGTAGAAAATAATTTATTCCAGGGCCTTCTCTTCTCTTTGTATACAGCACTAGTAATAAAAGGTTTTACACTTATAACTTCTTCAACTATCAAACAACTGAGTTATGAAGTTCAGATATAAATTTGCTAAAACTGTTTTCAATAATAGATTATTCTATCAAAACACAACATGTAGTAACAGTTTTTGCATGCATTCCCTGGCCTGTTTTATTTTTTCTCTACAAAATTCCAAGAGTAGATGAAAACAGTCACAACACTCATTCTCTTCTGGAGTATTCCAGGGTCCCGGAGGAAATAATAAAATTCCAAGAGTTTCCAGGAATTCCAGGAGTAATGTGAACCCTAGGATCAGAACACCAAGTTGTGAATCGTCCAACAAACTGCACCATGGCAACACATTGCTGCTGTAATTTCATGGCTATTACCAGCCATACAGAGCCTTAGTTTTACCAAAAAGCATGTTAAGAATGGATTGTCTGACCTTGCTGCGAGGATGATAGTTTTTTCCTTTCCCCTTCCTGTGGAACTGGTTCTGGAGGCTTGACTATCCCATGTGCTGCATTGGGGTTTTGGTTGACCATGTAGAACGGGCAAAGGACTCCATCAGTAGATAACAACATCAGAATTGGGGCTGGTGGAAACACCTTCTCAGCTGCAACAGAGAATACATGTACATAACATGTGCAGGCTGCGTAACAATTACATTTACATTTGCTACTATCTATCTACTGTGAGATTTCCAGCCAAGAAAATTTAACCAACAAGTACATGTAACATATCTCAGTCATGAGTCTACCAAGACACTAATACATGCGTTCATCACCAGCCGGCTGGACTACAGCAATGGACTCTTCTATGGACTACCAAAATACTTGTACCAGCTGAGTAAGCTTCTGAGAGTTCAGAATGCAGCAATCAGACTAGTTTACCGAGCACCTAGATTTTCCCATGTTACTCCGTTTTTCTTGGAACATCACTGGCTACCTGTTAGATTCCGAATTGACTTAAGATTATTCTCATCACCTTTAAAGCTATCCACGATCTTGCACCTACCAACATTACTAATCTAATATCTGTCAAACCTAAATCACGATGTAACTTACACGCTGAAAAATGAACTCCTACTATCTGCACCTAGCATGAAAACATCTACTACACTAAGTGACAGGGCGTTTGCTGCAGCAGCACCTAAACTTTGGTATCGCCTTCCCTCTGACATTTGATCAACTTCGGACTTGGCCACATTCATAGAATGTCTGAAGACATTTCTTTTTAAAGAGCCCTTCCAATGATTATTTGTGTGTATATGTGCGTGTTGCTACACTGTGAGGCGCATTTGAAAACGCTGATTGAATTTGCGCATTAGAAATAAATATTATTATTATTATTGTTGTTGGATGGATGGATGGATGGATGGATACGTGGGTGAATAGATCAATCAAATGGTGATTCATAAATGGAAAGGTGTGATAAATCGACGATTTGAACAATGTGTACATGGATGGATGGATGGATGGATGGATGGGATGAATGGATGGTCCAATGTATAAACGGATGAATGGATGGATAGCTAGATGAGATGATTGGATGGTTTAACTGATAGATGGATTGACAGATGGGTTGAATGGATGGTTCATTAGATTGATGGGATGGGATGAATGGATGATTCAATGTATAGATGGATGGATTGACGGATGGTACGAATGGATGGTTCAATAGATGGATGGATAGATGGATAGGATGAGTGGATGGTACAATTAGATGGATGGATGGGATGAGTGGATGGTGCAATGGTTAAATGGAAGGATAGATAGATGTGATGAATGGATGATTCAACACATGTACACATGTAGATGGATGGACGGATGTAATGAATCCTGGATGATTCAATGAATAGACAAATGGATGGATGGCTAGATGTACAGAAGGATACAAGACTTAATGCACCTGAAGGTCTTATAAATACTGTAGGTTGATCCATGTACCTTCCTGAATGACTTGGGTGGAGGAAAAGTCAATAGCCATTCCCATAGGTAAGGTATCATCATTATCATAGGTAAGTGGCATTGTTGCACGGCCAGTGTCGTCAAAAGCCCACTTCTCCCATATGCCCTGTAACAATAAACATTACAATAAATATGCATGTTTTCATTTCGTCATTTACAGTAGTAAGGCGTTTTGACAGATTTGTTTGAAAGTCAAACACTCCGGATTAGTTTCAGTTTATATAGGAAGATAGGGCTAACTGGTGTGGTTAAAAGTTGATATGGTTCGTTTTCATTGTTATGGTTTCACTAATCTTGAAAATCAGTGTTAGCTCACCAGAGTAATGGAAGAGTAATGTTGCACTTGCCATCTGAAGTGCTTAAAACTTACAACACATATACATGTAACCATGTAATTAGTTTTGTCTCATTCTACTTTGTTATTAGTTTTTAATCTTAATATTTAGGACCTTTCTGAAAATCACATAGCTGTGAGAAAGTTTACCTAATAATAGATTATTATTATTATTAATGGTGTTTCCGAAACTGAAGTCCTTACCTGTTGCATTTTAATGGCATCTTACAGTAACTAAGAATAATCAGTGAACATAGTTTACAGTATACTGGTCTACTGGGTCATGAGTCGACTTTCAATTTCTTGATTTTTTAGTTGTTAACTTGGTTCCTAACCTTATCTCCTTCTTGTTTAGCTAGAACAGCAACCTCAAAGGCATTGCAAGACACAGTTGTTAACATATTCCTACAAAAGAAGACATGTTATTTCACTCATAATTATACAGTCAAGTATAGACATCCCTTCGCTAACAAAAATGTAAACATATAATTATGTACTATATAGTAAAGAAGTTTTAAGACTGTTTTAAAACTGTTTTAAAACCCTTCACAACCAGTCGTTCTTGAGGAAAAGTACCCAGAACACCACTTATTTTTGGAGTTGTTAGCACAATTCAAGAACACTAAACTTCAAGCTGCAAAATATCATGAATGTTGTGAAACCTCTAGCTTGAAAATGAATGCCATGTTTGTGCACCAGCCTAGTCTCCCGTGGAAGGATTTTTACCTCGTTTTTATGCCGTTAGATTACTTCACTTGTTTTGGCTGCTTTAGTGGTCAATGGTGTTCTGGGCACATCCGTGTTTCACTGCTAAAGTGGCCAGTGGTGGTGAAAGAGACAAAACAAACATTCTTGACCTACATGTACATGTATGTGGTCAATATCAGGAAACGAGAAATGGTTAACTTGTTGCATTGTTCATGTTATTCTCATTGGGAAGAGGGGTAATGGAAAGGCTTGAAGGTGTTCATGGTTCATACTCTTTGGGGCTTTTGAAATTTCATGACTTTTTCCATGACCTTTTAGTTATCTTCATGACCTAATGTTGCCCAATGTGTTTGAAATTGTCAAAAACTCTTCTTGGTTTGAGATATTTTCCAGTGCCCCAACTGATCAGACAAATACTTTTGTACAATGAACTTCATTTTCCATGACTTTCTGTGACCTAAATTAAAATTCCATGACTTTCCAGGCCTGGAAAATGAAATCCCCAAATTCCATGACTTTCCAAGTTTTCCATGACCCATACGAACCCTGTTGTTGGTTGAGGAGAGGGTGATGCTTAGCAAAAGGAATGGCTTCAGTTATTTTTCTATGGTTTCATAAGTGAACCATATAGTGTACAGTGATGTATGCATGTACCGATAGTCTAATACAAATGCTACAACCTTTACTGTTTCCTAACTTCCTTTCTATAGAGAATGGGTGTGTCTCCAGGGCATCACAGAGCCCACACATACTTAACAATAGCTATATGTGCAACTTCTTGTGTACAAGCACCATAGCGATACCTTAGAATACATGTATGTAAATATCGGTTTATAAAATATCTATATTCACAATGCAGCTCATCTTTTGGAATTCTAAAGTACGTGATTGCATGATTTAGAATTCCATAAAACAGAATCCCTACCAGTCACGAATAAGACTCATGAAGAAGCAGTTCTGTCTCTCCTCATTCATGCCATAGTAAATATCTTCAAAGTTGGTCACCACTGGTTTTGGCTCTGTCTTCTACAACAGAAAAGAACATGTTCAGTGTCATCTGGTTCTTGCTGCCAGCTAGCTAATGAGTAGTATAACTTGGTGTAATACCATTTGACTCTTGCCCTTAGCCATTTAAAGAATT